>JANSTQ010146493.1:0-12228 GCA_026167885.1 Bergia puertoricense
GACTAGCCCAAGACAGGACGAGATGGAGGAAGGAAATCGTTGATGGCCTATGCTCCAGGAGGAGCTAAGGGCCTAAGAAAGAAGAATTAGATGTGTGAATAAAAACGTTCACTAGTCAGTATGTGTTATTAACAATCTTTATAGGGAAAAATTTGCTCACCTAAAATATCTTAGGTGAGCTTTTTTTCCACTCGCCAACGATTTTCTGCCTCATACAGCCAAACAAACCGGCTAAACTATATGTAACTGTGTGGCAAAATATGTGTTTAGCGTAGTGTCATTTCTTTATTACTTTGTCTGCATGATTCTATAATTACCGGTATCTTAAGGAGTAGGAAAGGTTGTGCAATCCAATGGCCTGATAAGGCCTGTCCAATGATTGCCTGCCATGTAAAAGTATGTGGCAATACTTTTCATGTATAATGCATTGTGTTGAGCTAGTGCCTAGACTTGAGGGAAATCAAGGCAAGTCAAGGTCCAAGTTGGTATGTAGCTCTCCTATATTTCTTTTTGAAATTGTAGATACTCCAGATTCAGTTGATACTTCAGTAAGTCAGTAGGCCTAGTAATTGCTTCCCATGATGTATGTGTGGTTTATGCACAGTTTGTATACATATAGTTCTGACTAATTTAGCAAAACTAGAAGCTAGTCAAGGACTGCTCACTTGTGTTACAAAATTTATTTATTCAGTCTTGTGCATATTCAAAGTGCACTGGTTAAGTAACTAATTGTAAGCTTCCCTTGTTGTTTTTACTGTAATCAAGACTGATAATTGCCTAAATTTATAGCCTGTTTTTGATACAAGTGTTTCCAGGTATTTTGTACAAATGAGCCGCTTTGAGTTAACTAAAATACTTGTAATTTACTTAGTTCAAGCTTGGCACATGTGTTCAGAATGCAGATTTGCATATTATGTTACATCAAACTACTAAAAGATTAGTCATGGTCAATGCATCTATTGTTAGTGGACAATAGCTGTCAAGTTAGTAGTTGATATGTGAAAGCTATCTGGGCAAAGGTCATTGCTTCCAGCTGAGTTTACAAAAGCTTGTACTTTCAATTCAACATAGCTCAAATGGCTTGTTACAAGACCTGCCCTATAATTAATCCTGGCATGAGGCTATTAGTAACATCAATCCTTATTTTAAGATGTTGTTAATAATTGAAGCAATTCTAGTGTGTTTTGTCAGTCTAGTATTAATTTTGTTCTGTCTTGCCTGTGTAGGATGTAGAGAATCTAGTTCTTGATCAGCCAAACAGGAAATATCCATTTTCAGCAGTATTTTCCACTGCAATTAATTATGTTTTGTTCTTTTAGATTTATTTTAGATAATTTTTTCCCCTAGATCTTATGGAAGATACAAAGTTTGCTTCCTTTTTTATCTCATTTTGTGGCCAAAATAGATTTGTCTTTTCTCCTTTGCAGGACTAGTTTTCAAGACTTTTGTTGCTGTTAAAAGATATTCATATTTACCAAATATCCCTACAAGTATTCTGTATTCAAAATAGTTATTCAGCTTATCAGTATACATTTATACTATATACAAGTGCTTTTAGATCTGTTAGCTTATATACATGTATGGACTTTATTATCTTAATACTCGTTCCTGTTTAATGCCAGCTGTTATGTCTGTGCATGTCTAATAAAAATCAGTAAAATTGCCACACTATGTCTTGAATTTTCGTTCTCTACGTCAGCCGCACAAGCTGTCTTACATATGATCTACGGTATGTTAAAACTAAATTATACTGGTAACATGTTGTGATTGTTGATGGAAACTTAAGTAAAAAATTTCTTATCCAAATTGTTTCATCTTGTTTTACTCTGGCAGTAATTGGCATTGTTCATTTCTATTGGCAATTGCAAGCTGATGCAGCCAAAAACTGAAATCAGCAGTGGCAAACAGGCAAGGCCAGCAGTCAGAGGACATGCTGAATTCCAGAGAGTTGTCACAGGAGTTTGGCCAGATGGTTCACCAAGATTGCAAGTCAACAATACCCAGCTACACTGCACATACCCAGTAAGTGATACACACATATACTAGACCCATTTATGTATACATAGAGAAGGGAGGTCAAGTCAACAATACCCAGCTATACTGCACATACCCAGTAAGTGATACACACATGTACTAGAACCATTTATGTATACATAGAGAAGGGAGGTAAAGTCAACAATACCCAGCTACACTGCACATACCCAGTAAGAAGTTGCCTGCCTTCTTCCTTGTTTATTCAAGTTTATTAATATTTGGAGAGCAGACTGTGAATCCTGAGGATCCTTCTACTGTTGGCACTCATCGTTGGTTCCACCTGTGTTTATAAGATATATTAATATATATATACGTATCATATAAGCTAATTGCTGATAGATATACATGTATATTACATATATATGGATACTGCACATATCTAAATAGATATGAAAATCTGAAGGACCTTGACCTCTTAATTAATTGATCACCCACAGATGATCTGGCAGAGTGACCCTACTGAAATATAAGTTTCTTATCTTATACAGATACTTTATTACTAAAACACTATGTACAGCTTACACTGGTCGAGTTAATAATTATTCAAAATCATAAATAATTGTACCATTACTGAGCACCAAACAGTTGACCAAAAGCTGCCAACTCTCCCACAGTTTTGCAGCTCAACTGTTGTCTTTTCCTTTTCTCACAATCTTCCAAAAAATTAAAGGCCTGAAATACATATAGTCCAGATGAGATTGTAACAAAACAAACTTGATCAAGCAAGTTTCATTCCCAGTGCAGCTGCAAAGATTCTGAGAGACCCACACAAAAAAAACCAAGGAAAATCTCATCTTTCTTACAAAACCAAAATTGAAAACTCCCTGGGATGCCCTGAGGTCTATGAACCCGGCTGCTGAGAAATGCTTGACACTCCAGGTCTATGCAATTTACTTTAGTTAAAGCCAATAATTTGTACCATAACTGTTGTACCTTAATTTAGCTAAAACTGATGGTGCCAGAATATGCATCAAGTGATCCGAAAAACTGTCCGTGGCTCTATGTTATTACTTATGGTGGTGGAATGGTTGAAGGTGACAGAATTGGGCTCGACGTAGATGTTAGCAAGGACTGCAGTGTTGTGGTTACAACACAAGCAGCTACAAAGGTAATCCACAAACTTACAAGTTTAAGTATATCTCTCATTTAACCCTCAAATGTTAAAGAGGGCGGGGTGGAAAAGACTCCCCCCTACATGTAGGTTTTTCTGACCTAAAACTTTAAGAGCATTGAAGCAATCAAAATGAAACTTGCAGTACCTACATGTAGTTTAGTTAAATGAACACATTATTTGATGCTAATTGGATGATGTCATCACTTATAATATTTAGAACATTAACTACAGTACTATGGAAGAGGATGGATTGATAGATTGTAATCTTATAATATTTAGAACATTAACTACATGTACAGTACTATGGAAGAGGATGGATTGAGAGGTTGTATACATGTATGTTAAGAGTTTGAAAGCTCTCTGTATAATTCTTAGAAAATGTGAGAAAAAGCACTTCTCCCCACAGCTATTCTAATTGGATTGATTCAACCAGGAAGAATGTCCCTTTAAATAATAATAATAATACAGTTAGTGATGATGATGATAATAATTATCAAGAATGTAGCTACTGTACTATATACACATGTACACATGGGTGTATACAGCTGAAATCAGAGAAAAAAATTTATCTGAGTGACAGAGATGTAATTTTCTATTACCTGAAGATGTTTTTATCAATAAATTGGCTGATTTGCATTGATTCATGATGTATTCGAATTGTACATGAAAACTCCACTTCGAAGTTCCACAAGTGATGAGAGATTGAGTTCCCTTGCAATTCTGCACATCCACAAACATTAATATGTCGGCATTGACGGTGTACTGGTAACAGAGTTTACCCGTCAGAAGGGTAGATATCTCGCCCTGTGTTTATAAAATTTATAAAATCATTGATCAACATGTATTTCAATAATGGAGTCACCATTCTCTTGTAATACTGTAACCTTACCAAAAACATTTAATTCAGTTGGTTGACAGATAAAATTAAAATAAATGGCTATTGCGTTCTACTGGAGTATTTATTTATTGTGATATATCCCTCGGAAAATGCAGGAAATGGCATTTCCGAGAGCCAAAATTGGAAAATTGTAGGGGGGTACACCTTTGGCACACAAATATTCCCTCGGTGCGTACACCAAGGAAATTTACATGCTATGTCCCTGATTATTGTATTTATTGGGAAGACACCTAGATTAGGGTTTACCCTGTTATGTCCTCTCTTGTTGTGCTTTTATTTTAATATACTTCAATTTTATATCATTGCAGTTTTCTTAATTTTTGCACAACTGAAATGACGTATATACATGTACATGTACAGTCTGTATAGACCTATATAGTTATTATTTTTATTATTATAAAATGGTTTCAATTAACGGTATTTGTTTTTTGTGTTTTAAAGGTTTTCCAATCTGAGGATGGATTAATAACAGAACAGATGATGTCAGGGAATGTTGGTGAAGGTGGTTTGTTGGCTGTGCTTCCAGACCCCCTAGTCTGCTTTAAAGATGCCAGATACAAGCAACTGCAGGTGCATTAATTACTCTACTTTCATGTTTTGATTGATTTTTGTCACAATTAGGTTCTCAGTTCTTTTTTAAGTAGATTTTGCATAATTTGATCCTTCATTTTCAAATCATATTATAATTAATAAATAGTATGTGAGTTCGCAATTCCTATAAAACACCCTCATCGAGGCAAAGAAGAGCTGGCTGTTACTTGAATTAATGTTTGCTTTAGTGGAAACTCAACATGGTTTTTTCATAATTTTTTAGAATGTATTTATGTGAAGCAATTTACATTCAATTAAACAACATGTATGAACGTATGAAAAATTACTCACAAATGCATAAATCCATTACCTAATGCATTTTCTTGTACATGTATAACAGTCAACTGCAGTGGAACGAAATAAATTATTAATTATTTTCGTACTAATTTTTATTAATTGTATTTCTGTTATATTCCTTTCTTCTTTCTATACATTCCCATATTTTAACCACTTTTACATTAAAAATTCTTACATATTAATTGATCAGAATAAGTTAATTATTATTAGTAATTATTTTTTATGATTATGTAGTATTATTTTTAATGTGTAAATATTATTCCATTATTACCCCATTTGTTATGCTCTTTAAGTTGTAGTCTCAGTGGTAACAGTACTGGGAAATAAATGTTATTTTATATGCAATGAATAAGATTTAACTAAATTAATATTAAGTATTAATCAATTGTTTGTTAACAGTTCAGAGATGGAACTATGACCCCGTCCACACGTATACGTTTACGTTCGTAAACGCATACTTTTTGATGCGTTTTGGCCTTCCGTCCACACATAAATGATGAAAACGCTTGCTGTAAACGCATACTTTCGAAAACGGTTTCCAAAGTGGATACTTTTTAAAACGCCGTTTACGTTTCCTCATGTGGATGGCGTAAACGAATACTTTTGTAAACGTTCCGAAAACGCTGACATCACAAGTCTGCTCCAGTCCACCAGTAGGTATTCAAGACTGCTGTTTACTCTCGTTTAAGAATCGTTTTGGCGTTTACGTGTGGATGGGTGAAAACGATTCGTAAACGATGACCGTTTACGTGTGGATGGAAAGGATTTGTTTTCAGAAGTATGCGTTTACAAATGTAAACATATACTGTACATGTACGTGTGGACAAAGTCTATGATAACGTGGAAGATGCAACATTGCTACGTGTACGCACTGTGAAGTACCACAAAATATCCTTACACTTACCATGAAGGAAATTTTATTTGGTACTACCTCCCCCAGGAATTTCCAGTCTAAGACCAAATTCTCCCTTTAAAAACTTGGCCCATGAAAAACCTCCCTCTACATTTGTACAATTTATTGGTTGGGGTATGAGTTTTTTGGAACTACACACATTTTACAAAACTAAATGGCTTTCTTTTCTTCGCCAGACATTTGAACTGTCTAAAGGGGGGAATATTGTCTTGTTGGACTGGTTGACAGCTGGGCGTGTTGCAAGGGCCGAGATTTGGCTGATGACAAGGTGTGCAATTGAACAAGTTGGGATATCATAATTTCCTTGGTTAGAGATCACCCTGTAATATATGCCGACTACCTTCGTTTAAGATTATGAAAGATTTGCTGAGTCACTCAGGCCTTGATTTAAAACATATACTGGTAGCATATCTGATTCAGTATTTTGTGGTCACACATCTTTAAAAAGAGACAAAAACTAAAATGTTATTTATGTTTCAATCTAAAATCTGAACCTTCCTTTATTGAAAAACGCAGTGCTAGCCAAAATATATATTAATACTTTAGGAAGTTCTCAGTGAATATTTTGAGAAAAACTTACAAATAAAGTTTAATTTGGTTGTGCAGTGTGAATGTTTCATATAGCTGCAATTATTCCCGTACACATGTAATACATTTACAATATAGACTATAACAATTGAATTGAGCCATAAGTTATATTATTAAATGATAGCTCTTTAGGGCCATTAACCAAATAATGTGCGCTGATTTGGCTGAAAATCGGTCTTATAACTTGCCGTACATGACCGATTTCTCGCGAGCGTTGTCGGAAGTGACAAGTCACAACAAATTTAAGGCAAAATTAATCCATATAATAAAAATTTCAAAAACCTCGTTTGCTCGGACTGTCCGAGAGAATATTTGCCCTCGGTCTGTACAGTGAAAGATCTCGGGCAAATATTCTCCCGGACAGACCTCGTACTCTGTTATTGAGATGTTTGTAAACATTTCATATAGAGCGTTTTCCACCAATCCCAAGAGACCTAAAGACGGTCATGTTGGTTTACCAAATTAAAGAATTGGTGATTAGCCATGTATTGTTAAAGTACTTTCACGTGACATTATGACCACCTTTAACAATACGTTTTTAATCGCCAATTCTTTAATTTGGTACACCAACATGGCCGCCTTTGGGTCTCTTGGGATTGAGTAAAAAACGCTCTATTGTCTTTTTTAAGTTGTGAAAGCCACAACAGAGTTTCAGTGGATGGAAAGCTTGTTTTCGGAGATGCCATCCGAATTAACAAGGATTCAGATTTGCAGCTCTACAACCACCTGGGTGCATCCATGGGACAGTTCATGGTTAGTTGCTGTTAAATGATTTCATCCCCAGATCTTGTTTTTGCAGTTCCAGAAGAATATAAAAAGGAGGGGGAGGGGTGGTAAAAGGAGGATGTAGAAAAATCTGTATCCTCCTTTTCTCACCCCTCCACCTCTTTATCTCTTCGAATTGCCAAAACGGGAATCAGCCGTTAATCATACCGTTAATTATACGTTCTCAGCGTCTTCAAGTCCTCTAGAACTGATGCAAACGAAGTCCAAATTTATTGTCAAATCCCTTTTTTTAAAAAGTAATTATCAGAAATACTTTAACATTATAAAAATTTTCTACCGACAAACTAATTCCCGGGGTTTTTTTGATCAACGCAAGATTACCTACTGAAAGAACAATGGAAAACTCAGTCGGACGTTCATCGTTAAATTAAAAAAGTTTACAAATTACAGACCAAAAATACAACATTTTCCTGTGGGAAACACAAAAACTCGAGAGTCTTTTAACAAGAACTCTCACATTTCATGCGTTGTTTAAAAAGGGAACTGTTCATGTGGCGAATCTTATATTAGGGAAACAATGCGTAATCTTGCAGTAAAACGTGTATTGATAATCAACTTGCCACTTACGCTCAAACAAAAATGACACACTCCAGTGGCAAATTTTATTCGAAGAAAGTGCGTGTTTTGAACGAAAAATCATCAAAACTCCTCATACAACAACAAGAACCATCATTAAATAAACAAGTCCATTCATACATCGTACAGCTCTCCCCCGCAGTGAGAACAGGGCCAGTTATGCAGATTGTAAAATCTGAAAACGACTTCGAAAAGTGGGAAACGTTTGGTTTAATATTTGAACATCAAAGTATAAACATTTTCGCGTTTAACAACTATTACAATAGTGACGATGTTGATATGCTGCTGTTATAATTATAATTATTTCAGGTGTTTGGAACTTGTTTGTTCTTCGGACCCAAATTCGAGGAAATTAAACAGAAAATCCAGGTCAAAGTCAACAACTATGGAAGTGAGTAATAGAAATTTCTATTGTTTTTAATTTTTTTGTTTTATCTCCCAAAAATTTTGTATGTCTATCAACATTAGTTTTCGGGCATTTGATTTTATACATCTATTGTGTTATGAATATTTCATTTTCCTTCAGCTTCACTCTGAGCAATTACCATTAATGTTTTTTTTTACTAAGTTTCATTAAATATTTATTTTTAATTATTGGTTCTCGTATAAACTAATTGATCATGCAGGAAATATGAATTTTTAACCATCAAAGAGCTCGGTTCCAAAAAAGTATTTGGACTACTCAGTATTTCAGAAATAAAGTCAGAATTCGTCACTTGCTGTTGGCCGTATTTGCTCCCAGCTCTTCATTAATTGCGGTATGATATACTTCCTTGCATCACTTTGATCTTATTCCTCTAGTCATAGTGGGGAGGGTGGAAGGGAGAAGGCCTCCCGGAAGACCCCTAATAGGAATGCTGGACAGGGTGAAGAAAGGCGACCCCTACTCAGTAATTAAGAAGCGCACAATGGAACGGGAACTATAGGGAAGGACCTGCCCGAAAGGCAAAACACAAGACAGATACTTATGTATAGTTATGTAATCACTGTTTAATGGTTTTAATTTTTGTCATAATTATAATTTCTACAGAAAGCAAATGTCACGTTGAAAAGAAGGACGTGCTTGCTTCTTCCAGTTTACTGGATGATAGTTTGGGTGAAGGAGTCGTAGTCAAAATTGCTGCCGTCACAACTGAACTGGTATGTACATAATTATGCTGATAGTGGCCTGCAATTTTGTTTTTGACACAGAAAAACGCAAAAATATTGGTACAAATAAAAAGAAACGAAAAGACCAAAGTTACCTTTTAAAAAACTCTCAGTGCACTGTGTTCCAGTGGAAAACTCAACGTGATGAAATCAAAAGAAACAATCAAAACTGATTTTTTTCCGAACAAGTTAGCATGGGTAAGGTAAGTGCTGCCGAGACTTAACCCAATTACATATAATTGATGTATTTTTTTTATCGGATAATAGTTTGTGGCATTGTTTGACGTTTCAGTGATTGAGATACTTCAGGCTCAATACTTCGATCTATGAAGACTTTGTACGTGGGAATTCACTTGCTTTACTTAAAATACAAAAATTCATACAGTAGTGTTAAAAAAAGGTTAGTCTTACCACCTCAACATTGTGTAATTCAGGGTTGCCACTCCTAACTGAACGTTGAATTCAAAGACTTTTCAAGGACCTTTTCCAACAAATTCAAGGAGTTGTGCGGCAATTTAAACTTGATGGTTTTCCATATATTTGCTATAAATGTCAAACGTTGCTAGTTACGCAATTTCCAGTACGAGGTTTTTTATTGTGTCTAATAACACGCGCTACCTGGCAAAAACCTGAGACTTAGCCTTATTGCAGACCGATCAAAACTCACAGCCAATCACAAATCCTGTGCAACACAAACTAGCTTTTTGGGTCGAGCTCGTGTGTTTTCAGTCTGAACTCGCAGGCTTTCGCATTTGTCGATTTGTTTTTGGTGCCGCATGAGTCAATTCAAGGATTTTCAAGGACCTCGACCAATTTTCAAGGACTTTATAGGCCTGGAATTCTCTTTTTCAAATTCAAGGACATTCCAGGATTTTCAAGGACCGTGGAAACCCTGGTAATTTGGAAATGATTTGAGGTCATCTGAGGCGAATTTCCAATAGGAATTGTTCCCCCTTCGTTCGTAACAAAATAAGTTATAAATAACAGAACAATTTTATATCCACAGGCTCTCTCTTTTTTTACTGATGTGATGGAAGATCTCTTTCCTCTTATTGGTGGAAACCCATTGATGAAGCAGTAATGCGACGGAAAAACTGGCTTGGCAGTACCAGTATTAATTTATTGACTAAGTGACAGGCTCATCAAGGAAAGAGGAGATGCGTGTGTGAAGCACCACTTCAAAATGTGGAATATAAAAAAATGAGACTTTTTATACAATTTGCAGATGTACAGTTTGAATAAAGTTAACCGTTTTAGTTTTGTTTATGTTTCCTTACCATTGTAGTCATAGCTGCTGAGTACAGTGGAACTCAGCCTTAACCTTTACCTCGTTAATACAGTCACCTCGTTATTTATACGGCCACTTTTTTTTATTCCGGCGAAACGCCTACACATTTCCTTATAAGAAAACCCCTGTTGATGTGGCCGCCCCGTTAATACGGCCACCTCGTTAACCCGTTAATACGGCCACCCCGTTAATACGGCCAACGGCCACATTGCACATGTGAAATCCCAACCTCTATAATCCTTTAGAATTCTACCCCGTTAATACGGCAACTTCTAACCAAATATGGATTCTAATATATAGTAATTGATAAAAGAAAACAAATACTGGGAAACAATTCTGAACAATACTTTTTTTAATTGAAACCGCCTGCATTCCGGATGCTTATCAAAGGACACAGCCCAGTTGTTTGGAAATGCAGTTGTATTTGTCACGACGTCATTTTAAAAAAATTGCCCAGTCATGAAATTTTACCCTACCCCGTTAATACGACCGTACCGTTAATACTGCCACCCCTTTAATGCGACCACCCCGTTAATACGACTGTACTGTTAATACTGCCACCACGTTAATACGACCGTACCGTTAATATGGCCACCCTGTTAATACGACTGTACCGTTAATACGGCCACCTTGTTAATACGACCGTACCGTTAATACTGCCACCCCTTTAATGCAACCACCCCGTTAATACGACCGTACCGTTAATATGGCCACCCTGTTAATACGACTGTACCGTTAATACTGCCACCCCGTTAATACGACCGTACCGTTAATAAGGCCACCCTGTTAATACGACTGTACCGTTAATACGGCCACCTTGTTAATACGACCGTACCGTTAATACTGCCACCCCTTTAATGCAACCACCCCGTTAATACGACCGTACCGTTAATATGGCCACCCTGTTAATACGACTGTACCGTTAATACTGCCACCCCGTTAATACGGCCACCCGGTTAATACGTCCACACCGTTAATACGACCACCACGTTAACACGGCCATCCCGTAACACAACCACACCGTTAATACGGCCACCTCGTAACACGGCCACCCCATTAATACGACCACCGGTCGATACGTCCAGCCCGTGAACACGACCACCCCGTAACACGACCATCCATTAATACGGCCACCCCGTCAATACGACCACCCCGTTAGTTTCGTTTAGTTTATTCTTTTCGTCACAACGATGTGGCAGGAGGAGGAAACAGGACTTACGTCCCAGTTGATATTCTCCCCCTTTACATATAAAAAGCACTAAAAATTGGTGAATATCAAACAAAACTTATAAATACAGATACAAACTTATAAATACAAATACAAAGATTTATGACGGCTGATATAAGGGGAGTTTGTCCTTGAAGTAAATATTGAGAGTGTCTAAACAGATGCATATTGGAGGCAGTTTTGAGGTTCCGAGGCAGGTTGTTCCAGAGGTTGAGGGTTCGGGGAAAATATGACTGACTGAAGTAGTTCTGTTTATGAGATGATATGGCACAGTAATTATTCGGATCAAAATTTCGGGTAAAGTAGTTGGAGCTGACCGGTACAAAATATCTTTTAAAGTTAACATTAAGGGAGCCAGATTTGTATTTGAATAAGATAACAAGATCGCTGATGTCTCTTCTAAATTCCAGAGAAGTAAATTCAAAGTAGTGAGTCTAGCACTATAACACATTTCAGGGGGAGGGTAATTAATATTTAAGATAAACTTGTTTGCTCTGCGCGGGACGTTTTCAATTAGTCGGCGAAGCTTTGCTGTGTGTGGCGACCACAGGTTACTAGCGTAGTCTAGTCGAGGTCTGACCAACGAACAGAATAATAGTTTTCGTGTACTTGCGTCTGATATGTCCTGGCCGCAGACTCGCTTGATTAAACCTAGAGTTTTATTTGCTTTTCGATGTGGGCTGACCATGATAGGTCACGAGAGACAGTGATACCAAGATCAGTGGTGTGAGGGACGTATTCGAGAGGCTGTCCATCGAGACTGTAG
>JANSTQ010146504.1:0-12228 GCA_026167885.1 Bergia puertoricense
ATCACTGAAGTGATCGAAACGTTTTACCATACAAAAACTTTTAATCAGAGACAACTCCCGTGTTTTACACAATTTTTAGCATTTCGATGCCTTATTACAAAAATAGCATATCTAACGTAAATTGGCTTAGATTTTGGCGAAATGAGAACGCAGTCCCTTTTTGATTGAAAGCAAGACTCGACCGGCATAGCAAGATCGCGTGCTCATCTTGACAAATCGAAGCCTATTTGCTATTGATATTTCAAAGATTTTGACCATGACAACTTCACGTCTTCTACACAAGCCATATTTCTCATTATTGTGCATGAAAAACTCTTTGTTATGCCCGCCCAGCCTCGCTTTCAACCCAATTCGACAGCAGAGTGACAAAGGTCTATTGCAGGCTCTTCTTTCCGCCCTCATCCATGTCCGCAGTCCTCGCGGTTCGCTGTTGCTCACGGACTCGCTCTCAGTTTCGCCGCTCGATTTTGTTTTTCTCGATCGATTCTGAGGAAAAGAAAGAGACTGCTCGCAGTCTAGAAATTTTTTTTCGTATATTCGCAGATGATACAAACTTCTTAGCTTCCGCTCGTAACCCCAACGATAAACCAAGATTTAACTCATGCCAAAAAATGGTGCGATGATAATAAACTTTCAATAAACTTGAGAAAAACTAATTTTATGATAATCAAGTCACCTCAAAAGAAAATATGTTCACCACTAAACATTACTTTACCTAATAATGAGAGCGCAAGCCACTCATTAGAACAAAAAGACCACATAAAATTCCCTAGGAGCTATGATAGACGAAAAACTGAACTTGAAATACCACATTTCATTCCTCTGTTCCAGAATATCAAGAAATACCGAAATATTTTACAAACTTCGTCATTATCTTTCCCCTCTGCAACTAAGGCAACTCTATTATAATCTGATCTATCCTTACATCTCATACGCAATCGTTGCTTGGGGAAGTACATTTAAGTCCCACTTGAACAATTCAAACAAAACAAGACCGCATTGTAACGACTATATTTTTTGCGACCTTGTACGGAGTAAACACGGAAAAGGCCGTACCTTTACTAAATCTACTTGACATTTTAACGATAAACCATGTTGATGAACTTCAAGCACTGAAATTTATTCACAGTAGGCACAAGCATAACTTGCCACCTATTTTTGACAATTACTTTCAATATGACAAAACTGTCCATTCATACAACACAAGATACGCCTCAAAAAATAACCTGTACAAATCACGATTTGTAGAACAAATGTTGGTAAACAAAGAATTCCTTCAATGGCAACTTATACATGACATCAATTGCCCTTTAAACTAAAAATATTGAACACCAATATGTTTATTAAGAAAGTAAAACATAACCTACTACTAACGCAAAGCGGATGGAATGCAAACTCCTACAATTTCTCTACTTTTCTAAATTTTCTAAATATTAATATTTGTCTATTGTGAGAGCTATGCTTAAATTATACACTTTTTCTGTCTAGAGTCTAACTCGAAAACCTCACGGTTCATTTAGACTCTAGGTATTTCCTTGCCTTTAATCTATATTTCAAAAAATACCTCCTACCCTACTATTAGAAATTACTTAAAAATATAGAAATATGTAAACAACAAAACATGTAAACTTGTCAAAGATAAATGCAAAAGTAAATTGTGTTGTATGTATTGTATCTATGTAAAAACAATGATCTCGCTTGTGGCAGTTTTAGCCTCATCAAAACTGACCTGAACTTAAAATCTTCCATTATTTTTGTAGCAAAATCACAATAAGCACGTGCCTTCTCGTTTGTAACTCACACAATGATTTTTTTTTATAAAGATAAGGAAAGAAAGCTAAACGGATAGATTTAAAAGAAAACTGAAACAGATCTTAGGCAGCTACAATTCTTACCTGTGAAATCAAGTTTCCATCTTTGTCCATTGCTAAATATCGCTTTGACTTGACTCCTTTTATACGATATAGCGAAGGTCCAACTACTTGCAGCTCGAGTTTCACTATGGGTAGGGAAACTTTTATTAGTATGTACTAAATCTTTGTTCATCAGAGCCATTTAAAATGTCTCCTTTGGGACTAAGTACTGCAATATATATTTCTATTTTAGGTACTCTGTAAATGGAAAGGTCCATTACTCTAGTTTCGAAGAGAGCAGTGAAATTTCACACTTTCCATGGCAATCTCACACGTCTTGAATATAGAATCGTTCAAGATAACCGTGCAGCTTATTTCTTAATTGCTTACAGGGCAATGTATAATGTATTTAAATAAAAGAAGTCAGCCTTTGAACGTACAGTAATGCATACACCTTTTAACTCACAATAAAATAATTTAACATACCTAAAAATTGCCACTACTCTAAACGTTATGTACTAATACCACTAGTCCTAACGCTAACACTGCCCTTACCACTAGTCCTGATACTAACACTGCCTTTACCACTAGTTCTGACACTAACACTGTCTTTGCCACACTGCTAGTCCTAACACTGTCAAAGTGTGCAGTTTATCCCCTTTGAAGTTTCCACAAAATTAATGACTGCATGTTTTTGTTTTTTTCGTTTGATTTCACGATTTCTTACCATACGGACTGCTGACATTTGTGCTTCCAGTTACGACTCCTTCATCCGTAATTTGAAGAAACCAACGAGTTTTGCACTGTAGCTTCATCTGTTCTGAATACGAGGCTTGTCTCAGTAGGGAATTCTTATTGCTCGCGGGATTGATGTGGACCTTAACAGCCTCAGCAACTCGATTATTTCTTAGCTGCGACGTTGTTAATGTTACGATTAATAGTCGTAGGACCTTGAAGGAAAGAGATTATAGAATAGTCAAAAACTGCGAAAAGGAAAACAATCTTAAAACATCATTTTAATAATATTCACAAAAACCTTCTAAAAGACAATTAAAACATATAAACTAATTCTTTCTTCATCTTTTCTTTTGCCCATTTCACGAGTAAGTTTTTCAAAGAATGTAGAACTGTTAAGGTTTTCGTAACGCATCTATATTTATGACTTTTGAGCCATATGTCATGCATCTGGTTAAGATTTTGAATATGGTATTACTCAATAAAAACTAACAATAATGACGTGTGTCAATTAATGATCGTTAGGTGCTCTTTATTTGAGCAGAGCTCAACTTCATCGAGGTTTCACGGTCATCAAAGTATCACTCCGTAATATTTCTAATTACAAAACACTTATTCACTTAGTGAATTGTTTTACGTTGGCAGTCTGAAGCCATCTCCAGCATATCCGATCCGATCCTTCTACATGTAGCCCAAAACTATTAGAAAAACAAATTAGAATAGACGATAAACACATGTTTTTAAATATTTCAGTTAAAGATGAATACAAAAGCATCAAAAATTTATAGGGTGTTTGTCCAATCATTCGTCAGTATGAACGTACTTTTTATTCTGGGTACAAAGTTTCAGAAAATCCATAACTGCATGTAAATTTGGATACCTTTGGATTGGTATACTGATTGTTGTCACTGGTGAAACAGAGAGGTACAGTCTATTATGGAATTTTTGTGTAATGAAATTGTAATGTATAGACAAACGCTAACTAAGATTGTTCCGACATTGTTCCTACACTAATTCGGAGAGAGCCCAATTCCAAATGTGTATGTAGATAAATAACATAAAATAATAAATTTGTACTCAAGAAATTACATCCGACCGAGTCTAGGTCAAATTACTTCGTACTTTCTCACACACTTTTTGCAAAAAAAATAAAAATACAGTAAATTTTGGCTGAGCCTCTTTACCACAACTAGTGCCTCAGTTGTTCTTAAATTGTTCTTGTACCTGTAGGTAAAATACGTAAAAATTCCATTGCCGGAACTTCAATATCTATAACTGACAAACTGACGAATATCGGTTTTAATTAAGTACTTGATACCTTGCTCCGGGAACAAATCAAGGGAGAATATAGCTGCGTAAACTTGATATCGCTTTTTGTCAAACAAACCTTATCGATATTAAATCACGAAAATATATGTTGTTTGATTCAGCAATTTTTGAGAAAATTCGATTTTCAGATAATAAAACTGTCAGGTTTGAGGTTTGTACCAATTTTGCTTTTAGGTATCGCAGACGTAAAATCTGTACGAGCCACACAAACAACACAGTGTGACGGACAAGTCTATCTAACTGACCTGCTAACAATAAATAATACATCAACGATTCAAATAGATAACAAGAACAGACAGATAGACAGACAGAATAATATACTGACTATTTCAATGGAAAACACCATACTTCATTAGCTTTAAACCTAACACATGGTGGACAGAACAGAAACATAAAACCGTGCGTACCCAAAATACGACCTACGGATACCTTAACAAAAGCTTTTGCCATAGTGTTCAGCAACGCCGTTTTGCTGGTTGTGACCTGGGTTTAAAGTGACGCTATTTTCTTCACTAATTCCTTTTCGTAATACGCTTTAAGAGGGTGCGTACTTCACAACAAACACTGATATATTAGTTGCTCGAAACAACTAGATCTGTATTTGTTTGAGGGGAGTTTATCTATTAATCATAGTTTAATATCACAGTCTTCTTTTGTTAGATTAAGGACATTTTGACACAATCAACAAAGAAACCCATAGTTGTAGCTCAGTCTACCAAACATTTGGCAAATGAACTCGTACCTCCTGCAACGATAAACGTAGATTTATTCATTCTATTTTCGCGCTTTTGTGAAAATGTACATCCGAATACTAAATTGGAATCTGCAAAAGCTGTTTAACAAACCTTGATGAACGTATAACATCCCATCTTGTTTTTCTTTCTTTTTTTTCAGTCATAGAGAAAAAATGTTTCTGCGGTTGTCTTTACGAGAAGAGGAACGTGCCTTTGAAAGTAGTTACCGGGAAACACATTTATTACCACACAGTTTACATAAGTGCACAATAGTAATATTGGCTTGTTGTAAAAACACGTTAGCAAGTTAATTTTTTTAGAAACTGTAGTCATAATTGTTCCTCTTTAGCGCGAAATAAACGCCTGTGAGAATTGTGAAAACAGATATATCTTAACCTCGGCCGTATGAACGGACACAGAAGTGCTTTTGGAATTCTCAGCTGCAATAAGAATTATGAATGAACAGTTGTGCAATACGAGTTTAAAAACACGTCACTGGGAAACCATATCATATTGTTTGTGAATTGAATTTCGTTTCTCCCTTTGCAATGCCTGTTTTCTCCAATCTATGAACTGGGTGGAGATAGGCATTAGTTTCTCGGGATGAGAAGTTTGAAACCAATTTGCCCAAAATGACTCGCTGTATCTTTTACAACCCCACAACAAATTTAATTGCTGCGTCTTGGCGTGGGTCTCGCATCAGTGCACAGTTGATGCTTTGTTTACTGATCGACGCCAACAGCAAATACTGGCTTAAACATGTGATGTTTGGTTATAATGCACTGTCACTTCCGGAACTACGAATACGAAATATCCATTCAGTACGTAATCATGATCGACGACGTAGCTACGATTACGATTACTGCTACGATTATTATTAAGTTTACATTACAGTGACATATTGCACTTTGTTTAAGAAGTCAACTCAGGCTATAACAACAAATTTCATGCTGAGATTAAGAATATTTATTAGAAAACTTTATGATTATTTGCGAACTAAATCTCGTCAAAATTTGAACGTTCAGCCTAGCCCCAAATTTTCACGTTCTATTAAAGATTATACCAGTGTTACTTTTCATTAAATGTTCTCTAACGACGGCTGTTTTTGTGTTTTTTATGCTGATATATTTGTGCTACTGAAACATGTGAACACAATTCTAGTATCAGGACGTATTATAAGGAAGGAAAATTGCAGCAAGAGGCCGGCCATAGAGTTTCAAGTTTTTCTGGTTTGGCACTTAGGTTCCAGTCACTGTTTACCGCCTCAGACAATGGTTTTGTTGGTATATTGTAATAATCAACTGATCCACCTTTCGTTCTTCTGAAAACCATGTGATCCGACTCCCCTAAGCCGTATGAAAATACTATAAAAATATATTAATAATAACATTACTAGTAAAGACCGTATTGGTACCATCGGTCAGGATCCTCAGAAAAATCCTGGATTGCTAAGGCGAATTGTCTCCGCCTGCCTTGGATTCTCCAGTAGACTTTCAGTATACACCTTTTTTTTATAAGAATAGTAATTTGCTGATTATTCTCATTTTTCTTATGAATATCCTTAGCCTTACGGAAATTGTATTTCAGTTTCATAAAACGGATGTGACCAGGAATTGAAGTATCAAATAAAACTAGTATCACACTTTTCAAAGGTAAAGGAAAGTTCATTTGAAACATTATGTGGTTCTATTTTGAACGGGCAAAAATATGCTCGTAACAAAATTTCAGCCTTGGGCAACTCTTACAAAAAAGAGTGTAAGCAATACCGTGATTTGTAGCACAAAATAATAACAGTAATTTTTCTAAAGTTTATTTAATTACAGCATTGGCGTCATTTAGATATCACGAATAATTATATTCGAGAGTCGAATAAAGTTGAAACGTAAAATTAGAAAAAGAACTATCCCTATTAAGACAAACGTTACACGAGACAATTTTCTCTTTAAACTTGCCACAACTTGTTTCGTAACAACGTTACATTGTGTTTGAAACAGGGCAGGCTTTTTAAAATAGCAATTGGACACAAACTAACATGGTCATTGTTAACTGCATCCGATAATTTTACATACAAAGCTCTTAAGAAGACTGTCGATGCAGTATGTTCCACTAACGTCCCACCAATAGACTAATAAAGGGCTTACTTTGAAACAAGGTAGTGAAAATCCCTCAAAAACCTATGAACAGTTTCTTTTCCAAAACCAACGACATAAAGCAAATGAAAACTTATCTGTAAAAACTCATAGGTATCAGTTGGTACTCTTTTGGGAGAAGGAACAACTAACTAGAACATAACTTTTTTTATAAACGACAGATTTGAAAGAGAAGAATGCATCCATCCTATAGACTCCAAAGGTTTCTGCTTGGCTGCCTGCGTGTTTGCGTGCATGTTCAAACACGAAAGTATTACATTTTTCTTCAAAAGAAATTTCTTGTTTGTGTGTCTGAGACCACATTTCCAAGAATAAGTTACAGTTACAGAAAGATTTTAGTTAAATTCATCTAATAAGAACATTTGTTTTTGGACACTTGTCAATTATTTTCACTGGTAAATGCATTAAACAAGTGGTATAATTCGGAAGTTATAATTTAAGGAAGTCACGACAAGGGGGTGGTATATTGATCTAATACTTCATCAATGAAGTGAAAATTTTCTACTGCGTAAACCGCATGAGATGCTATATGAATACAATTTAGGATTCATGAAACAACACCACTTGCTGTTCGGGGAAACATTATCTGATACATCTGACAAATTTTTAAGTTTTCTGAACGAGTTTTATAAACTTTTAACAATCGGCCAAAGGTTAAAAAAGAGAATCAAAAAACGGAACCTGTGGTTTGCATTCCAACCCAGCATTGTGAACAACTCTGTTTTGCTATAAGCATTTTTAACGTTTGGTATTGAGCAAACTTCAAATATCTTCAGTAATCTGTTTCTTGATTTCCAAACCAGTTTTACAAGATAACAGCGATTTTAACCTGACCTAGTTAATTAATCTTATTAGTATAAATATGACAAATCATTTAGTATAGAAAACTTGGTTAAGATTGTTTTGAGAACCTCCTTAAAAGTGTGAAGAGGCTCAGGCCAGATTTGTCTATCCGTATATAAGCAGAAACTGGCACAAATGCTAAGTAAGACTTCAAATCTAAAACAAATGATGTCAAGAAATAAAAGAAGTAAACCGAAATTTAAAAAAACGTTTGTTCCAATACATGGCTATAGGCATAGTGCATCAGTAATACAAAAATTTGAAATAATGACTACTTACTGATAATGGTATCTCGACAAGATATTTCGACATATTTTTTTTCATGAACGAAGTCCGTCTGCTTGTGACTCTGGGCTCTCTGTTGGAAACTGATAGATGTGCGCAAAGTGCACCCTTAAATACAACTCCTTCAAATCGATTTACATTTTATAATTACCTCATGCAATTATTGGTCAACTTACGAAACAGGACATTGAACGTAAATTTTGTAACAAAGTCAATGCATAAGTGAAACGTCACATCTTATTTTCGTCGACTCACTGAAGTCCACTTTCCCAACTTTCCCCAATCAGTACAATATCAAAGGTCGCGAGTGGTATATTTTGCAACAAGTTGTTTCCAGTTGCTCTTAACGCCGGCTACGTTTTATTCAAAAAGTGCTTATCTAATTGTTGGTGTTTAAAAGTCGCGATCTTATCAGATGGGAGGTTAAGAACTTATGACGTAAGTTTATGACTAAATTGTTTTGAAAGTGTTAACAGTAACCTAGCTTCGCATTCATTCTACAAAACATGTCAAAATCCCCACGTGCGCAGGAGCAAGCCGATTACGTTTTGTTACGTAACTTTTATACTCAGTAAAACCACAAATGAGCTTGAGTGATCTATTCTTTGATCCTGGCAACGCTACCGGACTACAGCAGGTTCCAAGCTCTGCTGCGGGACTAGTTATCATGAGTTATTATGAGCAACTTAATGAATATTTTCTTTTTATTTTCTTTTTAACTCATGTTATTTTCATTAACTTATGTGTGTGTTAACTTGGTCGGTCAGCTTGACCTTTAAAAGTCACATCTGGTAAGGGAATGCTCTTCTTTCAATCCTAAAATTTTGTTTAAATACCTCTGTGGATGGCTTTCCTTAGGTTTTATGTTCTTATCCTTAAAACAAGGTACGTTGTCCTTTTTGTTTTAGATAAAACTGTATATAACAAGGAGTCCTGCGTGTCTTGAATCAACTTGTCATACATGTATTAAGCTTTAATTTGAAGCTATATATTTCTTGGGTATAACTAAACAAAACTGGGCAAAAGGGTATTTATTTCATAGCGTTTGGCACCATTTGCAAATTTTAGATCTGGGCATCCAGAAGTTTTATACTGCCAGATAATAATGATAATATCAAATACTTGTAATGCGCACTTTTCCATAAAAATATGATCAAATGCGCACTTTCCATAGAAATATGATCTAATCAATAACGCCCGATGCCTATCAGTCAACTGTCATTGAAACCGTGTATAATAAACGCGTGTTTTAAAAATCTGCACTCCTCACTTACCTCTCCACAAAAAAACAGAAAAAATGAATTGGCAATATCTTCCTCAGTTTCTTTGTCTGAAGCGTTCATTTTCAATTATTTGAATTTTTGTGTTTCGAGTTTCTTTAAATAGTTGTGTGTTTGTGATATTTTGTTTTATGCAACAATTCAACAACTATATGATTCCAGTGGTCCGGCTTCATTTTCGGTGAGCAAACTTCATCAATTCCGTTAATATTAGGTTAGCTTGCCAAACTTCCTTTGATATTCCTTTGCTTAGTCAGCTATCTATTTTTACTAGAGTATTTTATACATGTGTAACACTTCAAGTCATCATTTTATTGAATCTAAATAAGACAACAACAACAACAACCACAACAACAAGAGTTTTGTTTGACCTGACCTTACGCAGACACTGTTACTAAAAGAATAATCAAAACGGAGTTTGCACATTTAAAGAAAAAACGATATATTAATAGAAAGATTAAAAGAAACAGAACAAGAAGTCAAATTAGTTTGTAAACTATAAAAACTATAATATGGCAGCTAGTCGATACGTTTGATAAGTTTCAAGTTGCTCGTTTCCGCGTTGCATGATCACTGTAATATTGGACCGTAGTTTTAAAGCTTAATATATATTGACACAAGGCTCATCCTTGGAGACTCAGGGACGGTCCGTTAAGCGAGCAAAAAACCTGCAGCAAAAGAAAGTAAAGGGGAGTTAAAACCGCTTTTCGCCTTTCTTTACTCGTCCTCCAGTGACACAAACTGAGCTGTTCGCAATTTCTGGGCCTCACTTTAAATCACTGGCGTGATGAGACATGAGGACCTTGTCAGAATATTGTCATTATTTTTGTTCTTGTTCTTGTTTCTGTTTTTGTTCCTGCTCTTGTTCTTGTTCATATCCCGAATGCATAAGGCTTTCACAGAGGGCATATTCCTATAGTGGTAAATAAAATATGACATTTTCTGAGAACATGTTAATGCGGCGTCACTCTGTTCTTGTGCGGGAAAGAGCAAGTAGGCGGTACGTCTACACACACATGCACACAAATGGTTTGTTCGTGCCTGTTGGGGACGGTTAAGGTGTAGGGGGAGGTATAGGTTGGCATCAGTATTGTGACTGTTTGAAGTCTTCTTATACTTTGTTTGTTTCTTTGCCAGTGTAGGGTTATATACATGTGATCGGAAGCAGTATTTGGCACGATTCGGGAAAATATCAGGGTTTGTTTGGTTTTGCCATGGTATTTTAGCTTAACCTTGCTTTCGTCTCGCCAAAATAAAATCCATAGCTCGACGAAACTTCCCGAATTGTGTAAAAATTTTCTCGGCTACATGTAATAATTGTCCTATCATCAAAGCAGGTGAACAAACTTGGGCAGTGTATTTTCATACTAGCCACAGAAACAGTATTTTGATTTTTTTAAACTGGACAACACATTCAAAATTAGTATGACTGAAAAGTTGAATAATGAAGTATGACTTTAAGTCAAATCTTCGGCTAGTTGCTAACGACCTCAAATTTTCCTTTTCTTTAAACTTTAATTTAATCTTTATTAATATCATCGTGAAGCCCAAGAAAGAGTACCTAACCAACACATCAGGGATATTAGAGATAGCAACAAGGCATGACTCGGCCGGTCTTTGGTAATATAGCGACACTTGTGTTTGTAAACATTACTCTTGTGATGCAAATGTGCCAACCACGATTTGAAAAGACTGCTTTGTTCCAGCAACCAATAGATACCTAGTTGGCACATTAAAAACAATAGATGATGATACGCGAAGTATCGCTATTGACTGGTCATGCATCACTGACCAAACCACCTGTGAGAAAATTCCACAAAAACTCCAAATATTCAATGATCTGGTAGAAATCGTCTTGAGTAATATAATGCCAGAAAGGTCAATCAAAGTCTACCCTAAAGATGCTCCCTGGATGTCTGTAAAGCTGAAGGAGCTAATACGCATGCGCCAGTACGCCTTTCATTCCAGCAAACACGGTCTGACGTGTATAACAATTTGATACTTCTAAACAAGCATAAAGCCCCTCACCCGGACGGACTGTCAAACCGGGCCAGTGTTAAAAGAGTGCACAGAACTCCTAGTGCAACCAATAAGTGACAGTTTGAATACAAGGAACAAAAGTTACCCTGCCCTCCGTCTGGAAGCTTGCAGATATAACCTCTCTTCCAAAGGTCAAGCAAGTTTCAGACCCAAAGAAGGAGCTAAAATAGCTGAGGACTTTGTAGTCTCAGACTACATTAAACTCGCACTGGAGAAAGTGGTCGACCCTAACCAGTTTCGTACCATATCTGGCTCTTCCACTGTGTTGGCACTTGGCATTTCGAAAACTCTACTTTTTTGTTCAAATTAAACGTGCAGGTTCCGTCAGAAGATCTCGTAGTCTTACTACTGCGCGTGCATTAGATCATCTTTAGATTATGAATGCCCAGTTTTTCACTACGCGTTACCCAAGTACCTACAAGTTGAACTAGAGAGAGTACAAAAGAGAGCTCTCTCGTGTACTTTCCTTGGTGTTTCCTACACCGATGCCTTAAGTCTTGCTGGAGTTGCCTCCATTAAGGCCCATCACGAGCAACTCACAAAGAAACTTTCCCAATTAGTTGTTAACAATCCTTCAAATAAGATTCACAGTCTACTACCAAAACCGTTCAACCAGTCCAGATATAGTTTAAGGAAGCAAAAAAATTTTGACCTTCCTATTACTAAAACGAAGATATTTGCAGACACATTTGTCAACAAGAGTAGTTCTGAGGCAATGTATATATAAATCACATTTTAAATATTTCAATTACGATGTATTTATTAAGGATTTAGTAATGTATTATATTTTAGCTTAGATATTTGTAATAAGTATATTTTGTAAACTGTTGCGCAATTCATTTTTTTCACTGCGAAGTGACTCAATAAAACTCAGTCTCTCTTTGTCTGTCTGTCTGTCTCTGTCTCTATCTATCTATCTATCTATCTATCTATCTATCTATCTATCTATCTATCTATCTATCTATCTATCTATCTATCT
>JANSTQ010146515.1:0-12228 GCA_026167885.1 Bergia puertoricense
TGACAATATAGCCTAGGTAAGAGGGGCAATTCCTGGGAATTATTTCTAAGATGGTAAGATCATCCACAAACTTAACCTTAGGCGCCCAGGTGGAGACTAAGTCGTAAACCATGACCGCGAATAACAAGGGACCCAGTTTAGTGCCCTGGGGAATCCCTCCTTTTAGATATACTGGTGGAGAGCAATACCCTGCTATGCTAACGTATTGTGATCTTTCGAGCAAAACCGATGCAATCAACCGAACTAGGCAAGGATGGATGTTGAAGAAGGCGAGCTTATCTATTAAGATTCTATGATGAATTAAGTCAAATCCTTTACGGAAATCCGAAAAGAATAGTCTAATACAACAATCACCACTGTTTAGTGCTTCTAGTGCCAAGTGTAACAGGTAAGTAATAGCCTGTGTAGTGGATTTTCCCGCCATAGCGAACTGCTTGACGTCCAAGTCCTGTAGTACTGTATAGAATACACGACGAGTTATGGAACACTAAAACAACGTGGCAGCCATTACTCTCGCCGTAGCAGTAGTCGTAGTCGTAGTCGTAGTCGTAGTCGTAGTCGTAGTAGTAATAGTAGTAGTAGTAGTAGTAGTAGTTGTAGTAGTAGTAGTAGTAGTAGTAGTAGTAGTAGTAATAGTAGTAGTAGTAGTAGTAGTAATAGCTAGTAGTAGTAGTAGTAGTAGTAGTAGTAGTAGTAGTAGTAGTAGTAGTAGTAGTAGTAGTGGTAGTAGTAGTGTTAAATAAAGCTTGATGGTTGAAATAAGATCGTGCTTAGGATTGGCACTGGTTTTAGTTTATGATATATAAGATGAGATAATGCGCAGATTGCACCCTCCTCTCCTCTTTGAGTTACCACGTTTCAGTGGTACTGAGTGGGTAATGCTATCATACGTTTTTCATTGTGCAAAGTAACGCAAACACTGACAAACAGGAGGAAGGAAACATCAAGTAGAAGTTATAGGGCCGTTATACATATTTTTAACAGCAACTGATTCTTGGTACCCTGCCTACCCTCCTGCTGCTCCCAAAATGCTTAAGAACTTTGTGGGTTGCAAAAGAAGCTTAAATAACTTCAGATATGTCCTATCTTAAGTATAAAAAAACCCAAAAAATCGTCTTGAAAGGCTGCAAAACAGACATGAGCAGATGAGATGTGTAAAACAGGTGCTAAAAGCAACAATAAGCCCTAGCTTGAAATAAGCTAAAACATATGAAAACGAAAACGTCTGTTCTTTCTGTGTTTTTGCTTGCGTCAATCAGTCAAAGTACAACATATTAATTGAGTTCTGGTAAATCTGATAACATGCAAATTTTGGAGTTGGAAAAGTGCCACCCTATTATACCGCCGGGAAATACTTACACACTTTGTTAAGTTCCACCATTTCGAGTTTTTAAACACTAATGTATAATACGTGACATATGCGGCTCTCCTGAAAATAATTTTTCTTGAAAACTGTTTACATTTTGAAAAATGTGGGAGAGGGGGGAAGCTGAAAAGATGTTTTCTCAGTACATGTAACCCTTTACAGTCAGGAAGCTGAAAGTGAACCTAACGCAATTTTAAAATGTGTTAATATTGGGCAAGTGCAATTTTACACATCGTCATTCGTCGTAATTTACTGTGAATTTACCAACTAAACAGATTTGCTGAGAACAAAGTTCGAGAAAAGTGAATTTTCTTGTTGATCAATAGATAGTGCCTCCAAACGATGTGACTGAAATGTTTATGTGGTCAGCGGCATTGCGACTGAGCGCCTGGTCTACTGGACATGTTATGCTCAATGTTCTTGACTTTTTGCCGACCACAGAAGCCGTGCTTATTTATCCAAAACAGCAATGATAAGAAATCTTGCATTAGTTTTCGTGATTGTAAGTGCAGTGGTAGGCTTTACGGGGAAAATTGATTGCATCGGATAGTCGATCGAGTACCCAACCGACATTCAACACAAGCATAATTTGAGTGAAATTTGTCTTCTCTTGGCAGTCTTGAGCTGGTTTCCGAGGTATGTTTTGAATCTTAACTCTTCATGATTATAAAAGAAAGTCTCAGCTACTTAATATATTAAGTTAAATAATTATCTGAAGCACAAAGTGTGAAAATGATGTACATCAACTGCTTTGTTTACAAACCAGCCAGTTTTCAAACGCATGAATTTTGCCAAGTTGCCGTAGTTCGTCTGTGTTCCATACACGAGTTCCAACAAATATTGTTTGACCATTTTACATATCCATCTTAGTACTGTCCAGCGACATACAAGAAGTTTTAAGACTAAGTCAGAATTTTGCGAAACTCTGATGTTTTCGGAGCCACTTGGCCTATTTCGGGCAAATGGCGTCAACCAGACTTTTTTGAATTGCTGTTATTCCAAATATGTTTTGTAAATTGAATACTTTAACTATGATTGTGAAGTAATATGATGTAACTGTTCCTGGTGAAAAGCTGAGTGAATACGCACTTGTCAGTGAGCTACCGAAAATGGGCTAAATTCGATGCCTCAAAAAGCGTTTACAAGGTTTTTGAGTGCCGCGAACATTTGTCGCAAAATCTCGAGTTCTTTGAGGAGCAGAGATAAGAGAAATACGTTTTCTTTTATTATATAAGAATTTTGTTTCATACAAAATATTTTGAAGGAAATTTAAATTTTGACCCGAAACGAGTGGCCGATTCTTACGCGGACAGCCTCTTAACATAGCAAAGCTACGGGTTCATGCAATTTTTCAACAGTGACCTGTGAAACAAAACGGCTTCATTTTCTACTTCTCTGGAGCTCCGACAGAAAAAGTGGAGTCGCTAAAAAAGCTTCAATTAATAAGAACATGACAAAGAGCACTACAAGTTTAAGAAGTGGACATAATCTGAATGCAACCACAACAAAACATCAAAAGCTATTGATGAGTATGAATTCAAAGTTCATGATGAAACAGAACTCACCTTTAGCTACAACGTTAATTAGAAGCAAGAGAGCTTGTAAATCATTCCGTTAAGAAAACCATGCAATCTTCTTAAGATAAAAGCCGGTGGTATACCGATAATTGAACTTGTGACCCGTAACATCACCGGGAACGAAGAAGTACAACAAAAGATCTCCCTCACTAACAATCACATGTATCTTTGGTAAACAGTTGATTACATGACTGAAAAATTTCAGCAATCCAAGAAATGTAGAATTACATGGTCAAAATCGATCAGCCTTATAAAACATTCTTCTTGCATCAAAGCTACCTACGGCATTAACTATTTTGTGTTGCTTTTGTGACAGTCTAGTATCTCGATTTTTACAAGGATTTAAAAGGGCTCTTTCACGGCTTTGCGCATGCTCAGAAATTTATAGACAAAAAAGCTATTTCAAGCTAAAATACATGTATCTCTTAACAGGCACTGTTCAGATACCAATTTACGTTTTTCATGAGGTTATTGCTACGAATGGCCTGTTTTATGCAGCGATTAATTTGGATTATAGTTGTCAGTTTTTATGTTCCGGGCCAGAACACGATGTAATAAATTGCTTTAAAATTCATAAAGCCTTGGCAGAAGTGATTAATTACTGTCTTATTGGTGAATTAAGGGTTTTCTTTTGAAATCATTTAGATAAAGAACGTAAAAAATTAAACTTCTGAAAAAGAGAAAGTACATTGACTTGACCATAAAAGAGCCCCTTTAAAATCACCGGGACTTGACAATGATGTCATGAAGACGTCGAAATGTCGTTCTATAATCTTATCGCTAATATTTCTTGTACAATGGATTTACTTGTGGCATTTCATTTATCAAGGCTCTTATCAACAGTACAGTACATGATTAATATACTGTGAAAACTACACATAATATACAGTGACGCCAGTATGGAAATTGTTTTCAAAAACTTAAAAGATGTACAGTTCAGATAAAAACAATATTATCAAGGTTTTAAAAAAATGTTTTCTCACCCCTGCTGTTCCAAATCCAGACCCTCTGTAAATAAAAGATACCCTAAAGCTAGTCCTCTAGATCATAACAAACAGATCTCCTCTCCTTGTCATTTACCCCTCCCCCATCCACAGACAGATCTAGAGTCCCCGTAAAAAGACTAAATTCAGTAATCAAGAGCAATCCCACATATCTAGGAATGTATCTTGTTGTAATCCACTATAACCAATTCATTAAAAGTAACATTCAGTCATCCTGGTCAAGGTAAATTTATTCATTTTTCATTCTACTTCTGTTATATATCTTTTTGACAAACTTTTAAATAAAATGAAGACAAGTTAATCTTAAAGGGAAACAAAACTTAGTGTTAATTTACTCGACTATTGCCATTAGTATACTCTTTGCTGACCTTTTGAAATTATAAAACCAAGTAGTAAAACAGAGTATATAATAGTTATGAAGCTAAGAAACCTACGCAGGAAGTTTGGAAAACGTGGAAGATACTGTAATCAGCTCCAACTTTAAGCAAATGTATGATTAATTGGCACCGGCATAGTTGATAAAATTAACTGGTTGTGAAGCTCAACAAACTTGAAAAGGAGTGAACAAATCTACTTTGTTTATGTTGAACAAACCGTTATCGTGCACATTGTTTTGTTTTGCGTGTGAGCCCAAGTACTTCTACTGGTTAGTTCTTCATATGTATTTCAATACCATTTGTGTTTTGTACACGCTTAAGGTAAACAAACAAAAGAAACAGTTAAAAAAAACTATAACAAAGAAACTGGCCGAGTTTAATAACCAGTTTGCTTTATTCTTGGATTGCATGTGACGTCATGTCCGCTTGGCTCATCACGGAGTCATGCACATGGAGAGCAAACAAACCTGCCATAACACCAGAGCAAAGAAGCGAGAAACAAGCTTTCGAATGCCGCTTTCTTGTGCTGTTTTTGGCTGTTCTCGAGTATGCGTGTTTGATGAACGGTAGTTATGTTGGAATGTCTACCCTCCATCTCAAAACTGGAAGTGAGCCCGCATGATAAACAGGTGATTGCAACCCAAGAATGGTACCATTATTCCATTATTCTCCAAACGAATAAATTTGTGTTATGTTGATACTTCAAGGAGAAAGTTGTTATTGTTATTGTTATTGTTATTGTTGTTATTGTTATTGTTATTGTTATCGTTATCGTTATTGTTATTGTTACCATTATTATTGTGATACTTGCGATGTGTCGATACTTCAAGGAGAAGAAGAAAGTTGGTAGCAGGAGAAGAGCTAACAAAGTATGTCTTCACGAACCAGCCTACCATTAATTCTTTTTTAGGTGATATGATCTACTTGTTTTCTAAAACTGAGGATCGGTTTTCAGTAAGCCTGAAAAGCAGGCCCTCCTGTGTGTGATATTCTATTGGCCGTGCAGGGAATACAAAACCTTTTCCTCGTGGATTGGACTTCACCCCTGGCCCCGCTGAGTCCAAGATTTTGATTTTTTTCTTCATAATTTAAGCAAAACAAAAGTTCCAGCTTTGCAGGCTTATATTCAGTAATGTCACGTTTATGGTCTTCCAGAATTTCGTTCACAAAGCCCTCGTTATGCCAGTCAAGAGGGCTGAGTTTGCGTAACAAGCACTTTGTATGGGGCCGGGGGGAGGCTCCGGGGAACGAGACTGAGCGTCAGGCCGGTTTCTAACCACAAGCCTTAAAAACCCTTTTTTTATTTCAAGGGTCGTGGTACTATTTGAACTCTTGGGTTCATTTTCTGTTTTCATGGACGCTTGAAAAGCCCTTTAGCTTGTTAGGAATTTGTAAAACATTCTGGTGTTCTGTATCTGGTCCTATGGTTACGCCCCTTATGAAAATGATATTGACTCGGATTAGGTAACAAGTTTCAATAGTATTGTTATGGCTCCGTATACTACTGTGATTCCAGCAAGGATTTTAACAAAACAAAACTGAATAGTTGAAATTGTTGACACTGAACAGTTCTGATCGCAAAGAAAACAAGAATAATAAATAGTTTTCTGGCAAAAAATTAACACGACGTAACCTAATTTCAAAATAAACCACTGCTTTTTTAAGTCACAACGGGAACCAGTTACCGTCTCTACAAGCATTGATTCAAGTTTTGATTGTAATTAGTTCCTGCTGTTTTCGCTTGCTAATGTCTTTCAAATGGATATACTTGAGATTGTCGGAGTTTAATGGCACAGAACTTTTGAGCGCTGAGGACTTATTGGAAAAATAATAATAAGCTTGAACAAGTGAAGGAATACTTTTCTGTAAGTATCCTAGTAGTTTACTTAACTACTTGAATATAATAGGATCGATCATTATTTGTGGCCGAGTTTGGGCTGAATTAAGCGAAAATATTTTTCCTTCTCGAAAAACTTTGGTCCATTTTTCGCAGTAGAAATGACTGTTTAAAAACCCGCCTAGAAGTAAAACTAGCCAATACATTTTGCAAATCGTCAATTTCTCTTCAGCCCAAACCCCGGGCATAAATAACCTTCTGCCCTAATATGTTAATTAGAACTTTCTTCCTTCTTTGTGACATCCGCCATATTTGCAACTCTACATTTTATAGATTTGTCCTCTGGTTTTGTTGTTTTTGCTTCTTAGTTTCAGATTAATGTAAGATCAAAAACCTAAGTATAAGATTTTTATACGAACACTTTCTAGACAGAGAGCATTTAGAAAACATAATCCTCTAACTGTATGCATTTTGTATTGCTTTGTGAATGTTCACAATATAAATGAAGCCAGGTGCTTATTTATTGTCAACAAATGAAACCAACTCGCAATAGAAAATATACGCAATGTTATCTTGTATTATGTCTCTTAAAAAGACTTTAAAGTGGTGCAGTATACCTAAACTATGAGGATATTTGGCTTTCTCCCGAAGAAACAGTTTAGAACCAAAACTAGATAGTTATATGTTTTTGTCTAATCTGCAAGGCAGGCCGAGTTGTTGCTGATTGAACCCTCACTGTGTGTATTTTCATAATTTATTTTATTTTCTTCCATCCTTAGTTTAAATATCAGGTCCTTTAGAAAATAACTGTCATGGTTCTGTGTTAATTTTACCAGCTTCAGATCGACTCTTAGTTTTAATCCAGTGCATCCACCTCTCTGCAAAACCAAATGGTTTGGAATATATTTTGAACTACTGTATATTTAGTTTAGAACACATGGAATAAAATCTTATCTCTTGTACATTATTTGTAGCAAGGGTTCATATTTGGAGAAAATAGCTTCTTAGATGGATACATTAAGTTGAGATAGCAATAAAATCAAAGTATTATGGATATCATTCTGTGCTGATATTAATTAATCTTCAACAGTGACTTGGTACTGTTTTTATTGCTGCTCTTATAATTTCCGTTATTATCTTTAAATTTTTTTTTAAATTTAACAATTTTTAAATTGTTAAAATAAGTTTTAGATTACATGTTTTGTTACAACTTTATCTATTTGTATCTTCTTTAAATAAAGTGTCCTTCGTATACAATTAATTCTTACTTTCAAGTTTTTCAATTCAGATTATAATCTAGTAATACCAAAAATGTTGTAGACACGAGGTGATCAAACGTGCATAATTCTTAGAAAGAGTCAGTGCTTGAAAATTATCTTGAAACATCTGTTATGATTAGATAAAGTAGTGCCAAGAGGCTGCAAAATTATGTGAGAATAATAGGCTGATTATGAACATATACTGTATACACTGTTGAGATGCAACATTGAGTTGTTGAAAACTTTTCGTTTTTAACAATAGTGTAATTGGTATTTCAAAAATGTGTTGCATGACATAAAATTATTTTGACACGTTGTTTTAAAGTAATATCCAGGTTCGTGGTTAATTAAATGGCTCATTTTGGCGAGCAACGTTATAAATATTGGAACAACTTTTCAGTTTTTAGCAACTTTTGAGCAACGCTTTGATTATTCTGTTGAGCAACTTTTCTACAATTTACTAGAACTCTCTATAAGGACTACAAGATCCTAATTGGTAATGGCAGTGGAAACAGGATTGCCGTTAGAATTGGCATTGCAATCGGTACTGTCATTGTCGTTGATTCTGACTTTAGCGGGAATTGGTATTTCCTAATGGTATTGCTATTAGGAATTGAATTTTTACCGACTGATATCAAAAATAAAGTTGGATATGGCAATCAAACGATAAAAGAAAATGGAAATGGAAACGGAAATGAATATGGTATTGGTAATGCAAATGCAAATGGAAATGGCAGTGGAATTGGAAATGGAATTGGAAATGGAAAGAGAAATGGAATTGAATTGAATTGGAATTGGAAAGATAATTGGAAAGATAATTGGAAATGGCATTGAAAATATAAATAAAAACGAAAACGAAAATGGTATTATAAGTGGAAATGGCATTTAAATAAAATTGGAAACGGAATTGCAGTTTATGTTAAAATTGGAACTTGAAATGGTTATGATAAAGAATTACTAGAAATGGTGTTTTTATTAGTATTGACATTGATATCTATATATATGTTGCTCTATTATTGTTATGTTGGTATCGATAGCTGCTATTAGTATTGTTAGAGATTGTAGTATTGGTACTAGTGTTGGTGCTGATAGCGTGTTACCAATAATGAAAGTGTTGTTGATATTAGTATTACTAGTGTTGGTGTCGTTTAACAGCGGTAGTGGTGACAGTATTGGTGTTGTTATTGATATTGGTGTCTCTATTACTAATTGTTATTCCTGTTGGCCTTGATAGTTCATATGGTAGTGGCTTTCTACACTTCACAGTATTTATGGTAGTGGCTGTTGTAATGATTTCGTTTATTGTATCGAAAGGTTAAGCGTTGTAAAAACATTCTAAAGGGTCACTTACTACATTAATACGGTGGAGTGGTTTGTGGTTTGCGTGTTTTGGTGACCCAGAGAACTATGCAGGCGGGAGCCTGGTCTTCCAGGTTGAGAGGTAGATATCTGGTTTGATAAACAAGGGTTGATACAGTATGTTTTTTGTCGTAAGGTTAGTTATAACTGAAGCTGACATTTCGAGCGTTTGTGAGGGGGTAACCAATAAGGCTTGGCCGCTCAGCAATAGTAAACTTGTATCTTTTTATTAGTGCTGAGCGGCCAAACCTTACTGATTACCCCCTCGCTCATGTGTTCATGGCCGCACATTACCATCTTAATTACTCAAAACCAGCTCTCATCTGGCCTTGCAGCTAAGTTGGTAAAGCAATAGTGAACTATAACGGAGATTGTGGGTTTGAATCCCGACGGGGTCAGATATTTTTCTCTTTTCCCGAATGGGCTATAGCTCCAAAGGAGTTACTTGGGATATTTGTACAACAATTTACTACGTTTAAATCACTCTTTACTTGTTTCGAACGTTAGCCGCTCGTCAGAACAAACTGTTGCGAGATACAGATCTTTTATGGCTGCTTCAGCAAAACATTCTAGTAACAAGAACGTATTGGGCGTTAAAAAAGTAAATTCCATATTAGGTTTGGCTTGTATAATGTTGAATTTTGAACATTGTATTTATATATTCGTTTAACGAAGGCAAACATACAAATTTTTTTCCCGAGTCACTTCTTTGTTCGTTACCATATTTTGCTCTCGAAAAATCGCAGCCTTGCAAATTCTGAGAACGCGAAAAGAAGCTTGGCTGCCATCCATCTCTGAAGAATAAACAGGAAAAAGATTGACACATGGTTTTACACTTGCGTATATTTTTCATGTAGAAACACATTGGTATTAAATTTTATGCCTGTACACCAGTCGCCTTCTAATTTAAATAAAAGAAAAACGTTTGTTTTTTTCATTAGCTTTTGGTACTGTTGTTTGTTCAACATGATTATATTATATTATATGCAATGAAATTCTCCATATTGTTAGTTAATTATTTGTGTAAACAATAGTTTACTTACACAGTGACATCGAAGCATGCCCAGAAACCCGAGTGATGTGACAGGCTTACAAAGAATTAGAGGGAATTGGCCGACTGAACAATGTTTCACCTTTCAAATTGTCAAGCACACTCAAAGTATGAATATACATTGAAGCTGCTGTTCTCATAAAAATTTCTGTTATGTAATTGACATTGCATTTTGTAGTGTTTTTGATATCGAAAATACTGCCAAATTAAGAAAAATTGCAAACAAAACATATTTAAAACCCGTTTTGCTTTGATGCACGCGTACAATAAACAGAAGAATTAAAGCGAAACCTTAGTTAACATATACGTATGATTAACAAGTTCTGTTAAATCCCGTCTACGCGTAACTATTTTCGTTTGAAAACGGAACTTCAGTTTTCTTTACTTTCTTTGGCCTCCCTTCCACATGTATCCGATGAAGACGATCAATGAAAACTGAACTTTTCAAAAACGCTCTCCAGAGTGGAAAATTTTCGTGTGCTCGTATAGACGGACCAAAACGAAACTTTTCGACAACGCTGACTATTTTGTTGCATCTTTATACAAAGCACCTCGATTAAAAACCACCCGAAATAAGAAACAAACAAAAATAGCACCAGTTTCTTTCTCTGGCTCAAAGGTTCGCGGTTAACGTTTTCAAATCATTTCAACGTATTGATGTGGATGGGCGAAAACGATACGACAACACTACGTGTGGACGAACTATTGATTTGTTTTCATGTGCGATCGAACTACGATCAAGTTGAAGGGATCCAGCGTCGCGCTGTAAAGATCATCTTACCTCACCTGTCTTACTGTGAAGGTCTGTCTGCTCTCAACCTCGCTACTCTTTGGGACAGAAGAGAACACTTTTGCAGGTCATTTTACCGTAAGAACGTTATAAACCCAGCTAGCAAGCTAAACAATTTAATGCCCGATCCAGTGACGCCCGCCTATAACTTTAGGAACGCCAGAACTCTCCCCTTATTTAAATGTCGCACGAAGCGTTTTTAAACCAGTTTTTTACCATATTGTGTTAAGAAATGGGACACATTTTAATAGTTTTTTTTTCATGTCTAATAGTACTCATGAGTGATTTTTAAATCTTAGTAAATATTGACCGCCTATTGTAAATATAACCTAGACTTTTAACGATATTATGTAAACTTCAGTTTTTCAATTATATTGCCATTCAAGTTGTGAATAAAACATTATTATTATTATTATTTTAAAAACGGAGAAAAGAGTATCTGGCGTTTTCAAAAGATAAAAAGGTATTGTAGACAGAGCCAAAACACACTGGATTTAATTAATATGCATATAATCATCTACGGTTGCTATGCATAATAAAAGTATTAAACATTCATTTTTGCACTATATGTTGGTTAAACATTTAGTATACATCTGTATGGAAGATGTTTTTGGAGATCAAAAATTGAATTCTGTGAACTTGAGCGACGCTTTCGATAACAAAGACAACGTCCTAAGTAATCACCGTAAAGTCCTTGAAAATCAGTAAGTATGACATGGATATGGGATCAATTAACCTAGTTGTCTTTGAAATCTATTGCTGTTGTAATATCTTGACGTTTTACAAATTCATATATTTATACATTATTATTTTTGCCTATGCTATGTTATACAAGAATTTGAAAATAATAACACTTACCATTACTGCTGTAACATGATAAAGTTAAAATACAAACACAAACTGAAAAAAGCAGTTGAGTCTAACTTCCAAGCTGAATGTCTTGAATTCAAATGAAGAAGAAACGTTTGGGAAAGATAATGTTGATTCATAACAACATCCCACCAAGTTGTTCGGTATTGAACTAATAGAGAATTTAAGCAATAACGAGGCCAATGTCAAAGAAGAGGACTGCTGGGTTTCAGCTTCTTCTTTTCACTTTTCTTGTTTGTTTAACCAATTCGATTCTTTTTTTTGTATTGCGCGAAGTTGTGTAAATATGAAAAGTTAAAGGTTTAATTTTGAATTAAGGTTAAAATGATTTGTAATTCAGCGTTCACGTTTTCTATAAAACCATAAAATTGAGTTTTTAACGTTTTTGAAGGAGACGGTTGAAAAATGGCCAGATGGTTTCATTCAATTTTCGCGTTCTATATGCTTGAGTTAAGGGTTCTATAGTTGGCTCTGCTTAAGAATTTGAGACAGCAGTTCGTAGCCTGACTTTCTATTTTTAATATTTATCCATTATTGTTACAATAGTAGTTAGTTCTAGTAACGTGTTTGTATTTAATCATTATTGTTATAAGCTATGTGTTAACGTGTTTAAGGTGTTCTCGGCACAATAACATACGGTAATTGCCAGCAAGCCTCAACGGCCCTCTCTCTCTCTCTCTCTCTCTCTCTCTCTCTCTCTCTCTCTCTCTCTCTCTCTCTCTCTCTCTCTCTCTCTCT
>JANSTQ010146526.1:0-12228 GCA_026167885.1 Bergia puertoricense
CCTCTCCCCCCGGCCGCCCGTGACCAGGAACCCACCCAAAAGCCCGTCTAAGACAGGGTTAAAGCGAAGTATTGTTTAATAGTTCAAAGTAATCGTGTACAGTAAATTTCACTCCCCCAGCTTAAGCAGATACAGCAGCAATTAATTTCAATCACCAGTTATAGTGTGTTCAACGATCATCAAACCTAGTTCTTAAATGCCTTTACTTTTGCTATATTGTATTTTTAAAAACTCATGTTTTCGGTATTCGCATAATGGATAATGCCAGTGAATACAGTTTGGTCACCAAGTCTTGCGAGTGCCTACTTGCTACTTACTGTCTTTTGACCTCGATCCCAACTTCTTTCAGTGTTGTATGAAATTATATAGCAAGCAAAAGTCCGTTATTCTTTCAACACCTTTTTAGCTACATGGAAGCTCGATGTCAATCGCTTTTGCTAGGTCACTAAGAATAACACTGTTCGTGGTACTATCAAAAGTCTCAGCTTTTCTTAAAATGCATTTGCTTTTGTTGGGCTTAAACATAGTTTAATTTCCTCTGTTCCTTGTTTTTATTTGAAAATATTTCTCATAAAAAAACCTTGATCTGCAACTTACAGAACCGCAGCAAAATTCACAAGCATTGTTGTCAACTTACTTTCGATACGATAATTTTTTATTTGCTCAAAAACGACAGATCATTTGCAATGGGCGACATCAAAGATCAGTGGGCATAAGGCATTCTGACGTGATTTGTGTCAGACCCTTGTTCCTTTTTTTCCCTTTTTTTTTTGGTATTCTGTGGTCATGTTTTCAACATTTGCGACTGGTGAAAGATTTCTTTGCATCACTTCATTTTTAACATTTGGGTTTCTTGGTCGGAAGGATAGGTTGGAGGATTTTAAGATATCTTGTACTGCACATGCATTTTGTTGTTGTTACTTTGTCAACTCACCAGCTGCCAATTTTTTCCTACATATTCCAACGCATTTTCGTTAAGGTTTTGACATGTTTAAAGACGTTTTTCTAGATCGATCTGTACAATAATCCCAGACTTCCAGTAATTACAATTCCCTTACTTTGTTCCAACCAAAGTTATTTTACCTAATTCAGCTCCTGCCAGTTTACAGCATTTATCTCCTCCATACCTTGTTGATATCAAATAAGGTTTTTGATTGTGAGAATATTGGAATTAATCGAACATAATAAATTATGAAGGAAAAGCAAATCACCCTTAACTGTTTAAAAGTAAGCTATGGGCACAACTTAGGAGAGTTAAGCAATGTGTCATAATCTGGGTTTGAAATACGAAAAAGTGACATGGAGGTATTAAAGAGACCATACTCTTGACGTGCATTGGTTGGTCCTAGCAGCTTCAAGTACATTAATTTTGACCAGTCCTCTTAGTAAGTCTTACGCCTACAAGCCGATATATTCAGTACAATTGCTTTCATTTTAGGTTGCACCTTCAAGTTCTACCGGACGAGCGAAGTTTCCGACACAAACGCTCCTCTGGAAGTTGTATCTGGTCATTATTTCAGATACCTCTATCCTTTGAAAGACAACACGAAGTGGTCCTGTCAGATTGTGTCTTCCACCTCAGCTTACCAGGACTGTAATGGCAATTGGCTTGCATCACCGAATGGTTGGGCACGCTTCGACATTTCCGTGGAAACGGGGACCGTCTACTTTAGATTTCAAGTAAGTTTTTCAGGTTTTCAATTATTTTTTGATTAATACTTTAAATGTATCCAAAGCAAGTGGTCTGTGCATCATTTTCGTTATTTCCAGTGTGCTGACTGGTTGTAAAATCTTTAAGTATGCAATTAAACTTATGATGTGCTTTTAAGCCTTTACTAATGAAAGAGCTCTGAAAACAAAAGGTTAACAAACTGGTTATACACAAATGTCACTCTGTTCGCTTTTTTTTCAGATGTTTTAAAGCTTTAAAAGAAATTGAAAGTGAAAGTTTGCAAGCGTTCCTTAAAAACGTTTTGATTATCTAAAATCCTAAGCAAAGTAGAGAATATGAAATAATATAAAATACATCAGCGCTATTTAAATGATAAGAAATAGATTTTGAAAAACTTTCCCTTGAAATGTGGAAAACAATAACAGATTTTCTTGAAAGATAGGCCTTTTTTTTTTACAAAACTAGAGTTTCTTACACCATATTCGAATTTTTGTGGTTAAATATGCAAATAAACCAATATAAAAAACAAAACTTGATCGAAATTATCAAAACTCCGCGATAAAATTTAGCATTATGATATCATTTATAATTCTGGTAACCAAGGCAGCTGGCTGATCATCTTGTGACAGGTCAGCCTAGTTGAAAGATCTTGACCAATTAACAATCATGCAAAATCTTAAGATGAACGGATCACGCATAGTGAAAATAAGGGGGAAGGGGGGAGGGGGCAAATACCTGCGCACTGGTTGGACAGCGCGGAAGTCAACTATACGGCAGTGTCAGTAATATGAGATTGAGATTGCCATCCCTGTCATAACGTAATCACTTTTTTGCGTTAACTGAAGGAACTGAACTATGTGCATGTACTATCACGTTCTTTTCTAAAGAACCTAATGTTGTTTGTTAATTTTTTTTTTGTTGTTGTTCAAACAGTTAAAACCGGACCCGAGTAACAGTTATGCCCATTTCAACGGGAAAATTGTCAAACTATCGGTACGATGCACAGCCGGCCCGGGTCAAGTCGAAGAATCGTGCCTTCTCTTCAAAGTAAAGGGACCAGTTAACTGTGAGTAAATTTATCGCGCCCTGCATCATTCTTGACTTCACTGCCAAGGCCTTTTCTGCCTCAGGCTGAAATGAAGGGACAGAGCATACGTGGTGGTAATGTTTTAATAAAATTATTTCAAAAGTTTTCCATGTCTCGTATAATGTAGTTGTACGAGTCACGAGGCTAATTCACTAGTCGTAAGCAAAATGTAAAAGGGGGGATTACCATAAACTCTGTATCAATTCTCTGGAGGGGCTTCTTTATTCCTGAACTTTCTAGAGGAAGACGCATTAGATGAGTGGGACTAATACGGAGAAGGGAGGTGGGGGGGGGGGGGGATGGGGTTATTCAGAATTTGCTGCATACATCCTGCTGTAAAATATAGACACAAGTTCGCAAGTCTAAGTCACTGCTTGTCAACACCTTTTTATGTACCACAAGAATCAATACATACACTTTTTAGAAGGGTTTGGGTTTAATAGAGAGGGGGCATTTTTACAAAAAATGGATGTCTAATTGTAGAAGACGCATTAGAGGAGGGGATTCAATACGGCTTTATTTAAAGAAATTTAGTTATTAAAAAATAGGCAGATCACAACGTTTACGTACAAGTTATCACATAATCTCTTCATTTGCATGTCTTCCATGCCAGCCACACTGAAGGGTTATGGCAAGGGTATTCCTAAGCGCACTTGTACTTTTCTTAAGGAAGTATGATCATCTTCCCTGATTATTTGTTTGTGTTTTATTAGTCAATTAGTGAATTAAATAGACCTTGGGAGACGTATGAGATTAGACTCAGTTTGGAGATGTTCGAATCACATCTTCATCTCAGTTAAATTAAACCAGTTCAGTGAATCTCGTGGACTATAATTTTAGACAGTCAGCACAAAGAATCACGTTAGTTGATCGAAGGCTCCACACATTTCCGATTGTAAAGGTACTACCGCAAACTTGGCTACAACACCAGTAGTAACTTCGTCAACGACAACGACAACGTCATCAGAAATCAGTACCACAACACTGAAGCCAGAAATCGCTACCACAATAGTGATACCATCGACCGCGGGTCACACTATAACTATCAGACCCGTAGATAGGAAAACGACGTCAAGTCCACTGACGACAGAAAGGGAAGTTATATCACATTCACCATCAACACTTGCACCAATGGGTAACTCGTCAGTTGTGGTAGAAGGCTCGTTACGTCCAACTTCTGTTCGCACAACGGTGGACAAAGGACAAGGAGGTGGAATAGTCACAAATGAGGTACACAGTGGATATGCTTCAACTTATTGTAATATCGACTGAACAAGAGTATAAATAATATATAGGAAAAAAATAGAAAACTACTGAAAGTTATACTTTGTGTGCAACAGTGTTTCGTTGCAGATACAGACCCGTTGTGTACGTATTAGCCCTTTGGACAACTTGTTATACAACAACTGTATTTGTTACAAGTTGTGTAAGCAAGTAAATTCAAAATCTGTTTTTTGCGATCATTTTTCCAGCCCTCCAAATTGATGCACAACAGAACCTCGAACAAGCAATTTTGCTCAAGACTTGCAACAAAGAGGTGAAACGTTTCAAGCTGCTATGCAAAATTGTTGCACGACAAACTAGAGGAAACTCTTGCTCATAATCAGTGTTACACTCTTAATCTGGTTCTCCAACTCACTTTTAAAACTCAACAGATTTTGTACCGTCCAGTCCATTCTTTAAAAAAGACTAGAACATTAATTATTAGAGTCATGTAATTATTCTCATCAATCAGTGTTCGCTTTTGTAAAGACAGAATTTGTTAACATTAATTTTTAAAAACTGAAAAAAAAAAATTCTTTCTTTGAAGTATAAAAAAGTAATTTATTATTTTTTAATTTCAAAAGCTTTTGTTCTCAAAACCATACAGCGTTAACTGTTGAATACTACCATGACCACCTTAAATGGATGACTATTTTTCTTACTTACATAACCTTGTATGTATATTCGGACATATTGAGCCAGCATGATTGCAGGACATATGACCATGCACCATCTACTAGAACCAAGTTAAGTGACCAAGCTCCCCATGTGAGCTCCTGTAGCTCACTGGGTAGAGCATCAGACCGGCAATCAGAGGGTCATGGGTTCAATTCCCGTCAGGGACTCAGAAAAAACTTTTCTGAGGAAGCTGCAGACAACTTTTAAGTTATTCAACATTTGCATCTCAGCTGCACCACTACAATTATTTTTCAGTTATTGACAAATATTGTACGTTGTTTTTATTGTAGCCCCCGGTAACTGGTGAAGGTGAAACGGTCAGCAAAGCTGGGAACGATTCCAAATCTGTGTACATCGCAGTCGGGGCCGTTTTAGCAGCGGCTGTTGTTGTACTGTCTGTGTTACTGGTTATTATGTGTAGAAGAAACTCAAAGTGAGTAATTCAGGACATTTGCTTTCTTTTACAATATGTTATGTTTATCAAAGATATAAAAATGTTAGCGCGTGTGCGTTTCAGCCTGTTCATGGTGTGTAGTGTAAACAAATCACTAGTTTAAATATGATTTGGAAAATTAAAATTGATTTTGTGAAGGGAGTTTAAAATTTTCCGAATTGTTTTCCCATAGCTGTTCAGATTAGTAAACATGTTTTTTTAAAGCGACCTTCAATTTGCCATTCTTGTTAGACTTTGAAAAATATTCCTTTGAAATGTGGAATGCAATATCGGGTTTTCTTGGGGGGAAAAATGTATTTTTTTTTTCAAAATTAGTTACATTGGATATTCCAAATGAGATTTTTGAATCATATTAGGCTTTTAGTGGTAGCTATATACAGAAATATGTGAATGAACCAATATAAAACCCAAAATTAAAATTATCAAAAACCGTAACAGTTTGCAATATGACGTCATTTTATTTTTCTGGTAACCATAGCAACTGATAGATCATCACGTAACCAATCTTAATTGGAAGAACTTCGACTAATTAACACTCATGCCAAAACTTAAGATGAATGGATAAGGTATATTGAAAATCCTATAGGGAAGGGAGGGGGCAGGGGGTAATCGGGGTTATTCTAAAATGCTTGCTAGTTTAAGGGTTAACTTAGTTACAACAATTTTTACTACCAACATCAAGTTGCTTATATTTATTCAAATTTTTATAATGTACTGTTATTGTATTTTACTTTTTGTAAGTAGACTCATTAGCTTTCATACTGAGGACCTAACAAGTACAAATTGTTTCAAAAAATAATTATTTTTAATGGACTTTTTCTTTACTCTTGGGTGGGAATAGAAGTGTGTGCAGATATGGAAACTAAGTTTCATGGTTGACAAGGTATTAAGAACAAGAGTAAAAAGCTGAAAGGAAGGACGTTCGTCAAACTACATAGTAGCTCGTGACTGAATTTAAACTAATATATCTAATTGAAGTGCCTCTATGTTTCAGTAAATCCCTTGTTGTGTGCTGGAAAACATCGACAAGTGAGTACAACCGTAATAAAACTAGTAAGACTGCATAAATTCGGGCGTGTAGTAAGCGAAAACACTTTCTAGTCTGTTTTTTGTTGCGTAGTACTGATTTAAGCTGCTTTCACATAAGTACATGCGATCGTTTCTATTAGCATTTCCCTAGTGGGCCATATTAAAATGGGCTTAATATGTACCGTATTTTCGCTTTTTTCCGATTAATTTTAAATCTAATGTGCAATATAGATAATAGTGAAGGCGACAGTACAGTTGTTCAACTTAAATTTTACTAATCCGATCATCCAGTCAAGAATTTGTAAATTTCTGAATTCGTATCATTAGTAAGTATGTTAAATAATTATTTTTACATATAATACCGTGGATGACAAGTGACTCCTTAATTTTGAAAATTACCGCGAAATTTTAGCGGTAAATTATGATTTCACATGTGAAATTACAAAATTGCCATAGCAACGCTTGGCCAACATGGCGCCCAGAGTTAAATATGTCTGCCATTATTTTTCCAGAGTATTAAAGGTTGAAATGTGTTTCTTTTTGCTTGAGTTTCATATCGGCCATGTATGCACTATGTTTGAGTTGTAATTTATCGTACCTTCAGAAAATCTAGCTAGTACTAGATTGCACAAGTTTTTAATTATTGCGTGAAGCAGCTCCTTTAAAAACGCAAACAATTATTTCGTTGCATGAAAGATTTTACTGGAAATTATAAAACATATCTGTCGCTTGAGATGCATTTGAAGACGTTTTAACCACTGATTTTATTTTTACAGTGAATCACAACATGAACAATAGAGCTCAGGTATGTGTAGCCTTAGCGATTTATTTAATTGACGAGAGACAAGACAACTTTATTTCTACTCCGTTGAACAATAAAGTATTTACAATTTTAATGGTTTTAAGTTGATGCTACAAAGAGGTTATTGGTCTTCTGTAGTAATTGTGAAAGCTAAAAATCCTAATGAGTCGGATTACATGTTAGTCTTTACAATATGTCGGAGCACGTGACGAAACAAGCACGCATACATACAAACACACACACACACACACACACACACACAAACGTTAAGACTGTTGCAGAAGCCTTACACTACCTCGACTAAACTTCATAAAGCCATGATATTATTGTAATCTATAAATATGGAGAAATTTAAAATTGAATTTAGCATAATTATTTCTAGAATAAGGAAGGTAGAAAGTCTGCCCAATGGCAGAGCGTGTGTTATAACAAGAAAATTGAGCAACTGCAGTAAAGCCATTATCACTCAAACGAGGATGGTAACAGTTGATTGCGGATCTTTTAACTAATTGATGTTGAGCTCAAATGGTCTTATTGATGTTGGACTTGAAGGGTCTTGGAAAGTCGATATAAGAAAACTAATGGCGACTGGTACATTTATCCATGACTCCTATCGCGCAAAAAAAAAAACTGAAAACGCTCATAAACATGTACAGATCTGAAATATTCCAGCCTAGCATACACAGTGTTGTTAGTGCACGGATAAGTTTCCAAAAACATATGTCTTCCTTGTACACCTTTTCGCTGAGTTAGGCTCGCAAGGCATTGTGGTCAAATGTACAGCCGCCATCTTTTTCGGTATGGTGTATTATCAACAATGGTTTTTAAAAAGGTATTGAATTTTAATGCAATACACGAACTTTGTGTTTTGATCTAGACCCGTATTCAAATGGCACCGGTTTATGACGATGGAAACTACATGATGCCCGTGGAAACTTCTCCTACTAACCCCAACCCTGGACGAAGAAAAGGATTTGGTGAGTATAATGCTCAGCTATATTGAAACTACTTCATGCCCTTATGTTTCATGTCTCGTAAGAATGTTTATTTGTTTTTTTTAATTAGTTTCATTTGCATGTCAAATTATCCCAGGCAAACAGACAGAAAAAAATTCTTAAAATAAAAGAAACAGACGAACAAATGGATGGACGAAAAAATGGAGGGGCAGAAAGTCGGTTGGTAGATATGTAGAGCTAGCAGTTCGGCGTGTGCTATCTCCATGCAAAGTCTTTCACCATTCCGAAAAAGATAGCGCCACGCAATGCATTGTGGTAAAAGGGACAAATATGCAAAAAATTAAACAAACATGGCGCGACCGGCTGATTTTGCTGAACGAAGAAGGCGAAATTAATAAAAGAACCGACAAATCTAACAAAAACAGAAGCTGTGCGATGATTGAAGTGTAGGGGATGTCGTAATTTGAATGAATTTAGTCTGAAGAGTTATAAAATAAGTAACTGTCGGATTTTGGGATTTATTTTACTTTTTTATATACATTTTTGAATTCATTTTACTTTTTTATATACAATCTTAAATTTACGTGTTTTTAATGTAAATTTCAAGTTCAAAAAGCATTTTACCCTTTTACCACAATGCATTGCGTGGCGCCATATTTTTCGGTATGATGAGTTAAATAGCTTAAATAAGAAAGAGATTGATAAAAAAAAAAAGCTTTCGGACCCCTCCTGGAAAGAGAGAGAGAGAGTTGTGCTTTCCATAATTGTAGCTTTCTGGCCCTCATTTAATTTGTCTTACATTTCCGATTGACTCCGTTACACCTTGAATTCTCGGAAGCTTAGAATCCTAGAGTTAATTATGAAAACGAATTACTATGTTTTCTCTTTGCAGCAAATCCAACATACGAACGTGGAAGAGATAACACTGTCAAATTTCATAATTACGACAATGGAACAATAGGATTACATGACGGACAAAGGGATTCATCAAATATTTACACAGATACTGGTAAGTGAATATCTACCATAATACCATGGGTGATAAATTAGTCCTTAATTTTGACGCGAAATTTCAGCGGTAATTTGTAATTTCACATGTGAAATTACAAAATTGCCATAGCAACGCTTGTCTGAATTCCAAATCCAAGATGGCGCCCAGAGTTAAATTGTCTGCCATTATGTTTCCAAGGTCTCAAAGGTTTAAACTTGTTTGGTTTTGCTTGAGTTGCATCTCGGCCAGTTTCCTTTGGCCAAACAACAAACTTTTAGCGACAACATATACTTCAAAACGTCCTAACACGAAATCAAATTGTCAAATACATCATCATGGCGTCGAGCGGATTTATGCGACAGTGCATTTTGAATTCATTCATGACGAACTATACTGAGCCAAGGTTAAAACGTTGTAACATCAGCAAGAAGGATTCCAAAAGGGCATTTTGCGAAAAACTCGGAAAATTGTGAACTTTATGAGCCACAATGTCTGCTTTAAACTTTTCAATACTTTGAGTTCTTGACTACAATAACAAGTCAGAAAATCCGCGATCGTGAACGTAATTTGTCACCCATGATATTAAAATGTAATCAAATGTTAACTCGTGAAATAGGAAGTAATTTCACTTGCGTGTTGTCAAAATTCTAATAATTTTCTACTAATTATCAGAATTTTGACAACATGGGCGTGACATTATTTCCTAATTTCACTCGCCACCATTTGATTACAAATACAAACTGGATATTTTTAACCCTTTCATCCACAAACATCGCTTTTCGTGTTTCATAGATTGCTTGTGTGATCAGCTATTTTATTCTGACAACCAAACAACTTATTTAGTATTGATTCTGTAAGGAGGAGATACATATTGATAAACTGGCTGAAATGGTTAACATCGGTAGCCCAACTGACAAACCTTGGACCGACGGATCAACGAATCTAGCAACGTCCCAAACCAAAGGGTGCGGGAACAGAAAGTCACACAACTGCTTAACCTGGAACCGAACCTTGGATTTTCTGGTTACATTAGACCGAGATCATAGCGATTGGGTTAACCTGTCACACACTTGTTGCAAGTTGTTGGTTATACTTTTGCAACATTGAAATGTACTAAATGACGAATTGTCCCGTACTTAAACTGGTGGAGGATCTCCTATACGTTTTCCAAAAACCTTTAACTTGCTGTTGCAAATTTATGGTTATTATTAATTTATAAATTTGCCAAAGTTGGGTATTGAAGAAGTGACAATGTATACCTTAATAGATTTACTTACCCAAGCCTGCCCCGATCAAGAAACTGAACACAAAACGAGCCTACAATTAAAATGTTATGTCAATATTGAAAATGTACTATAAGAGCATAATAAAAAAAAAATAAATAAATAAAAAAATTAAAACATTTACATGGACTACGTGTTATCTGGACTTAAAGAGAAAGTATAGTTTGCCGAAAGCATCACATGCATTTCGAGCGGATTTGTTGCAGTCTGATAATGAAGCGATTTAAGTTAACTTCTCTGCTCCATGCAAATGCTGTTGAAAATATGTGTAATGTTTTCAAAAAGATAACACGGCATAGGTTGCTAAGCGAGCTTTGAAAGGTTCTGTGTTAAGTTTTGAGGCTTTATTTTTCCTTCAGATATATTGTCATCCCCTTTGCCAGCAATTCCAAGCAACACTCAGAAAGGAGCGGGCCCTTCAGGCATCGTGCAACCTGACGGTGTGGATGTTTATGACTCGGTAGCTAACCAATCAGATGATGACCAAATGTACCAGTCCGTGGACAAGTTTGGTCCCAGACAAAATGGTCCAGCGAACGTGACCTTCTCAGCCCCATTGTATTGTGCACCCTATCATTCAAGTGATGTCTGCCACGGAACTAATCGTCAGATCGAAAGTAATAGAGATAATAGCAATACTCAAGAACACACTGCTGCTCTTAACTCTCCTAAGTGTGACTCGGGACAGCAAGAAGCCACTTATCAAGCACTCAACTCGCCTCCATTATCCCCAACCAGCCCAAATGGGCCTGGTAACAATGAGTACCAACCACTGGTAAAAGTCCGGCCTCAGGCAGAACAAACTGCTTCTATTTAGCAGGTTATTCATAAGAGCTTCCGAGCAATGACGAAACGAAAAAAAATACAAGGCTAGGATTCTTTGTTAACAATGATGGCGTTTATACGCTGAAGTTTACATGTGAGCCGCCATGGAGTGTGAAACCGTCCGGTAAATATGTGACTTTTGGTTGGTGCACAAGCAACTGCATCAAAATAAAAACAAAATTAAACATATATTGACATAATTACTTGACTGGCCGATATATAATATGGTTGTCTACTGACTTCCAACTGTGATTACGTATGTGGCGTTTTAGACCATCTTACTCTGTCTTATGGAATGTTCTCTAGCCCAAATAACAGTTGATGTAAATATGTAATAAATTCAATAGTAAGATGCTCCCCTACCTTATATTAAGGCAGCTGGAAGCCCTGGTAGCTAAGATTGTTGTTTTCCTGTGGCGAGTGCGCGTTCGCGACACATTATTTTCACAAATGACTGTAGTACTTGGAGTATGAATTGTACATAAGAAAACAAATCATTTCTTTAAAAATAAATACTAAAACAGCAACTGATTATCAGTAGGATTCCAAAAGTGTTCTCAAATCCTAAAATTACTTATCAGACACGCATGTGCATCATTTTTTCATCCCTATATTGGCTTTGAAAAGGCTCCATTTTTATTTAAAGTTTGCGAAAAGTGAGCCGGCAAAATGGCACAACATGGGGGCATTGCAGTCCAACAATCATGTTCTACACATCTTGAAATCTTTGCCATAATTCCTTCTAATAAAACAATTGTATTCCAGTAGCAACGTATTTTTTTCCCCCTTTTTGTCAGTCTTATGTAAAATCGTACATCCGTCGCAGTTTTGGTATTATCCCTTCTTCATTCGTGTTGCTTTTGTTTGCAAGGGGAAAGAGGTGGGGAGTGTAACCATTTTTTATAGATCACGCATTTAAAATTTTGAGGTTGCATCACAAGCTTCTCTTTTCATCTATCGGCGAAAGACTGTAAAAAAGGGAAGTTGTTAGTGCTTAAAAATACATTTTGGGTGCAATCAACCTGAAATTTCAAGAATGCTTTTGACCTCCCCCTCCCTCTCTTCATTTCTTGTTTGAAAATTTTCTGTAGCCTCCCCGCAGACTATTAGTGAGTTTTAGATCCACGTTTGTTTCCATTTACGTCTAACCGCAAACCTCTAGGGGTCATGTGACCGGGCTCCAGAGGT
>JANSTQ010146548.1:0-12227 GCA_026167885.1 Bergia puertoricense
GATCCTCTGTAAATCTGGAGTTTTCCTAGCCCTGACTGCTTATAAATCGGGGTTAAAGATTTGTTCAAAATTGGTGAACTCCCGCCAATTACTACTACAGTACATGAAGATTCAAGTCTCAAAAATGGTATTTTTATAAGTTCATTTTCAACATTTAACCACTTCTGAAATAAAACTGCCAGTATTTATAACAGCTGTCAGACCAAAGTTGGAAAGAAATGCAACAGAATTCTTACTCAATATTAATATGCTCACACACTTTCTGTACACATTAATTTTTGTATTTATGCTGATGAAGACAAAATAATCTCGTGATGCCCTAAAAATGGTGTGGCTTGCCTCAGAAAGCAGTTAAGGTTTATACGTCACTGTAAAACTTCCAGATACACATGTATTAAAACTTTGGACCCTAATTTCAGATGGCTTTATTTTCAGATAGTTCATTACTTGAAATTAAAACTACAAATTTGTTTTATTTTTTTAATGTAACCGAGACAGAAATTTTCAACTGAATAGTAGCATGTACATCAGATGAGAACTACCATATTAAATATATTAATTTTATGATTGACTTTGGATTGACAACTGCATGACTGTCTTAAATTTGGTCAAGAAAAAAATGACTGGCAGAGTTGTCCAGAATTTTTAATGTTGCTGGCAAAACATAACCTTGTTGTAGTTTGACTTGATCAGTCCAACTGCAGATATTACACATTATAAATTCTTTTTTTTTGTAATTTACTGTTGTGATATTTTACAATAAATAAAACAGAGGCTAAAAGTTTTGGGTTGGAACTTGTAAAATTCTGCAAACGTTCTCGGTTTAAAAACCACCATCAAGTTCCAACCCAAAACTTTTAGTCCTATTTTATTTATCGTAACCTCTTTTTAGCAAATACTATGTCCAAAATAATATTGTGATATTGTATATATGAAATAAAGTTGTCGTGAAATGTTAAATTGCCAGTTAGTGACACTTGAGCAAGTGCCAAAGACGTTAGCTCACAAAATTATTAGATTTCCTTTAAAAAAAATTGGCAAATGAAATTACTTAAGAAGCTGGTTATTTTGGGGGGGCTGTCAGCTATTAGGAAAAGCCTTGACTGCCTGGCTTCAAATTGCCTTTAAATTAGGTGCAACATCTCTGGGTGTGAAATGTCTTGGGTCAGGAGTATATTAGCAGGAGTGTACATGTATATCTCTCAGCAGTGTGAGTACTACAAATGTGAATAAACCTGTTTGCATGTGAAACTATTTTTAGATACTCGTCCCGCAGACCAATCCACATGCATTCAAAAATAGCCACGCACAATTGGACAGTTTTGTCTGATTGTCTCTCATGTGATGACAATGTGCTGTCACGATGACCTGACACAAGCTTGCATGCCATGTCAGTTTCCACATGCCAGTTTTATTTCTAAAAATAACTCCACCTGCAAACAGGTTTATTCACCCGTATGATACAGTTATACACTCCTACTAATATACTCCTGCCTAGATACAAAGTGACTATATGTACCTTGTCATATTTCTGGAATGAAATCTTAAAAGCCTATGAAGGATATTTCAAGAAAGTATTATGTATGTATAGCCCAGATCAAATGAGCATGAGAGTTGTACTGTATGACAGTTGAGTGACCAGATTTGGATGAGACTTTTGTTCAACTCTCATGTGCATGGTCAAACAAGGATGAGAGTCCATGAGGCTTGATAAGGGTTGTCCAACAAATGTGTGAAACACTCATCAACTCTCATTGAAACTTTGAACATGTTAACACTGTTGACGAGAGCACTCAGGAGTTGATGGCAGTGCATGCGAGTTGGCAGTCAAACAAGAGTGAGTTTTTTAACTCTAATCAAGTCTCATCAACTTGCATGCTCATTTGACCACGGCATAATGAACAAAATGATTCAATGAATGACACTCTGACATGTTGAACTTCCATGTAGCAAAAACATTAACTCCACAGGATTGCTACCATTTGACTTACTCCAATTTTCCCATAGAAAACTATTATAAGTTAAAACATTGTCATCATCATTTGGTATCATTCATGATCACTATGCCCTACACCAAAAGGCTTCAAGTGATACACAAAGTACTCCATCTGGTACATCATATTGGGTGAAATGTAATGATATGTTATCGAATGGTCTGAACAGCATTCAGGTCCTTCTTTGTATGGATAATAATCATAAGACCAAAGCCAGAAATCTTTACTTAAATAGCCTGGAATTAGATGATGCTCTGGTGGTAGTGGGTGAAATCTCTTCCGGCCTCTTGAATCTCGCGAGTCACCAGGATGAATCCCCTCCTTGGCCAAACACCTTCCAACCTCCACATCCTCAGCAAAACTCTTCAAGGCACATCTTACAGGATCTTTAAGTAGCTTTCCAAATCGTCTCAATGTCTCCCTGCTGAATACATACCCAGCCCCTCCACTGCAGTAGCCACCAAATGGTTTAAAATATCTACCAAAGTAATGTGGTTCTTCAGTGTTCAGGGGGGCCACCAAATGTCGAAGATTTTCAACTATCACATAAGTGTCATCATCTGCTTTAATGAACCAATCAGCGTCATTGATGTGATGATCCAGAACATACTGCCAGGCTGCCCGGGTCTTGTCCCATAAATTCTCCCTTCCTTCCGGGACGTCGAGTCCAACCGCGGGAAAGCTAGGATCCTCTTTCGAGCTCATAAACAACAGCTTATTGCATCTTTTCCCCCAAGTTTCCTTCACTGGTTTTCCTTTAATGTGAAGAGTCTTTGGACTTGTCATAACCCAGCAAAGAATTCTAACTTTTTCAAACTCTTCCATTGCTGCTTTATCCTGGCCATGGTGATGTGGATCGTCTTTATCAGAATCAAAGTTTATCGGCGGCAGTGGCTTTCGCGGGTTTCGAGTGGAGTTCTTTTTACGAGGAGAATGTGAATGATCTGGACCTAGTTCCCGCTCGTCTTCCTCGCCGCTGAATTCCGCTGGATCGTGGCTGTGAGGGCCGTGCGCCCGAATTTTGTGTCTGTATCTTCGCATCGATCCATTCGGAGAATAATAATCAGTTATCACATAAGTTAGAAATACACCAAAAGAAAGGCCCAGTGCAAATACAAGAAAAGATCTAACATTCGCCATATTGAATTAGTGTCTCAATCAGACGAGCCTCGTTTTCAAGCGGATGAGAGTCCACACGTTTACAAGTGACACAGGCGTCCCAAATTCTAGTGGAACTCAACACTTTTAAAGGGTCACGCAACGAGTTTGATTGGATTATATTTTTTAAAAACAGGAAATTTACGACAAAAAATGTTAATCAGATCTTAGGTTATAGTTCTTAGTTTATCCCAGAGTAAAAGCATTATTAAAATAACATCTGTTGCCTCTCTGTTAGTCCGTCTGTGAACAAAAGAAAACGCACAAAGGAGAGGGTTGGGAAACAAATTTCTCAAATATTTATTTATATTGTTGTATTTTGAAATTATGTCCTTTAGTTCTTTACCGAAAGCTTTTATTAGTTTTGTCAATATTGAAATAAACATATGCTGATGTGGCATGGTAATTTTGTGACGGCCAAATGAAGGTTATCGAGAGAACCAATTTAATTTTTCAATGACGACGCTAGTAATTGCAAAATAAGTTTTGTAGTAAGATCCTGTAAGAAACTTATAAAACCAGAAATCTAATTTGTCTGAGAACTAATCGTGAAAGCCAGGCATCGATCGTCAGCTATGTCTCAATGCAAATGAATTGAAATTAAATATTAATTTTAAAATCAATTCATAACCGAAGTTGGTACCCGTCTTTCTTGTAAAAACAACCTTTACATAAGTTAATATATAGGAACAGTGAGGCTCAAATTGTGGTAGATTTTAAGAATAAATTGAGAGCAATCTAAGGTTCAAACATTTTTAAATGTATTGAATATTGTTCAAATTTCACAAGCAGCTGTTGTATAAAGAATCAACAACAACTAATGAATGATTTTAGATTGAAAAATGCTAAGAAATTTAAAACAATGTGTGAAATGAACGTGTAAAAAATTCTGCGAACGTGTAAAAACGCAGTCCCTCAATTCTTAATTTAAGCAATCATCAACAAAAACTTTTAAATTTTATTTTATAGATATTTTTTTGAATTTTAATTAGATCTTAATTTACGTTCTCGTCAATAATGGGACCTTCCAAGGGTTTCATGCGACAGGAGACATGGCCTAAGAAATAGGCGACAAACTTCCTGCTAATCAACGACAAGCAACATGAGTTTACTGAGAACAATTGATAAAAACCGACAGCGATATTTCTCTTTTATTGGCTTGTTTTTTGAGACGACATTTTTCTATTTTACGAAGCGAAAAGCGACAGCAGCATCCCTCCTTCCCCCTTGGAGGGCCTCAATAATAATATCTTCTTGTCTGTTTCTCCCACAAGATTGAATGAATTGTTTGGTTGGTTGGTTCGAATATAGCAAATAATGCGGTGCGCTCAGTAAAACCTCGGTCACTGCAACTGTTATGATTACACCGAAACACGCCGCACATTGGAAATTGGAAAGTTTTTTCATCGCAAATAAATGTCATGACAACTGACAAACTCGTAATTATTATAACCTATGTGCTTTCTATATAACAGATTTCAGCTGTTCATTGGAACAGAATCCTGCCAACCTTGAAGGCATCAAAATCAAAGAATATTAGAATATTTTTAAATTTTCCCACAGCGGGCAAAAGGTTGTCGACCAACAACAAATTTATGCGAACAAATTTGGGTTAATAATTACACTTTTCTAAGATTTGTGTTTATACCGAGTTCTGTTGACAGTTTATATTTAGGACGATCATAGTCAGTTAGGCCCCGTTAATATGGAGAAAAGTTGTCTCGGGGTGGGTCACCCTTCTAGCCGAGCCAAGTCTGTGTTTCTCATGTAAACGGTTCGATGCGTTTTGTAAAGAAGTGTAAGAAAAGTTGGCTCGCCCAGGGCAGCTCGGGAAGGCGGGTGACCCTTCTACCCGGGACAACTTTTCTCTATATAAACGGGGCCTTAGTGTAAAAGACTTCCGCTGTATCTTTTAAAACTGCAAGAAACTAGCTATTTTTTAAAACTTTTCACCTTTGTCTTATCGATTGTGAGGCGACTCGTAAGGGTTCAGAATAATTAATGCTCTTCAATTATCAAAGTTAACTAGAATTGTAAAAACTGTCATATTATGGAAAGTTGAGGGGGGTTCGCAACCTTATGAGGGGTCCCTGTGAATGAGCTACTCTTGACAAAGTGCTCACCCCACCGACCCTGGGTAGGGTGATAGCCGGGGAAGGGGGTGGGGGGGATCGTGGGGTGCAGTTTTTAAACTAGGTAGCAGGTCCAATAAATAGCTCGAAGACCACATTTCCATTTGTTCTGAGCTAACTTGTTGCCACAACAACGATATTTGAATGACAGGTCTAGCTATTTTTCAGTCTATTTTTCGTTTCAAAGGCCATTATCTTCAAGTTGAACGTCACAATTCGATGTAAATGACATCGCTAACTATCAACAAACCTGTTTTAGCTAGCACACTAATCAAATTTTTTAAAGTTGCCTCTTGACACACACTGCAATCGCGTGACTGAATGGACAACACCGTTACATAATAATGCACATAAACACACTTCCGCTTGAGAAACCACTCGCTTTGATGGCCGCCAGCTTCATATTTCTGTCACATTGCCGAGTTAGTTCGTTCTTCGCAATTGTGCTCATGACAGATATTTCTTGAAACTTGAATGTTCGCCTCAAATCCAGAACAGAAAAATCTTGTTTGACAGTATTGACTTAAAAAGGATTTTGCAGAGATTCAAAATGGCGTCACCAGCCAATAGAAAGTTCTTCCTTCAGTTTGCCCTGGGTTTTTTATTTGGAGTGTTTCTGACTTATGTAAAAATTAGTTACTCCACTGAGCCAGGCAATTGGAATTTTGATTCTGACCTAGACGATCCACACCATCTTGGACGGAAACAAGCAGCAACGAAGGACTTCGCAAGACATACAGTCCTTTGCTTGGTTATGACGAGCCCGGCAAAGCTTCACACGAAGGGGAAGGCAGTGAAAGATACGTGGGGAAAGAGATGCAACAAGCTTTTGTTTATGAGCACCAAAGAGAATCCCAGTTTCCCCTCCGTTGGGCTTGAGATTGAAAAAGGAAAAGGTAGTTCGTGGGACAGGACTAGAGCGGCCTGGCGATATGTTCTGGATCATCACCTCAATGATACTGATTGGTTTTTAAAAATAAACGATGATAATTTCGTAATTGTGGAAAATCTTCGGCATTTGGTGGGCCACCTCAATGCTGAAGAGCCGCATTATCTCGGGCGCCATTTTGAAGGTGCAGGAGATGGGTACTGCAGCGGAGGGGCTGGGTACGTGTTCAGCAGAGAGACATTACGTCGGTTTGGTAGACTACTTCAAAACCCTTCAAAGTGCGCCACGAGTAGTACTAGGAACACCGAAGAACTTGATATGGAAGTTGGAAATTGTTTGGCTGAGGACGGAATTTACCCAGGTGACACAAGAGATTCACGAGGACGTAAGACATTCCACCCCCTCTCCCCAGGGGAACTTCTAATTCCTGGACATTTAGGGAAAGATTTCTGGCTTCGAGCTTATGACTTCCACCCATCTAAGGATGGCCCTGAGTGCTGTTCAGACCATTCGATTACCTATCGCACCAAATCAACCCACATGATGTATCGCATGGAGCATCTTATTTATCACCTTATGCCACAGTGATCACGAGTGATGTGGCACTATGGAACTACTTGAAAAAATAACATTTATACAGATGGTTACAACTTATGCCATTATTGCTAGAAGTCGGTTTTTCTCCGCTTCACTAGTGCTCCTTGAAGAAAAACAAGAGTTTGGGAGATTCAAAGGAGTAGACCCCAGAAAACTGAGTGCAATTTCTTGCAATTTCTTAGTTTTTATGCGGGAATCTTAGAACCCAAACAAATTGACTTCTTTGGAACAATTTTCCCTACAGTACAGAGCCCCCTGGCGATCATATGTGACGACTTTCCAAACTGCCCAGATTTAGGTACATAGACTGGCATAAGAACTGTTGTATTTATTTTTTACAAATCTGAAAATAACTGTTCAAATTTATCCCTTATGTGTTTGTAAAAGATGCGGGTTGTCTCACATCCAATATTCGGTTAATCATCAGCACGCGGTATTGAGAGGATAATACTGGCCTTTCAGACGTCGTGATATTCCACTATATTGCCACGCAAATTTTAAAAACTACAGATATGCTGTAAATGGCAAAAGTGGTCTTACATTACAGGAAAAATTTACTTAAGGAAAACTGGCTAGTTAAGTTTTGCAACCTGTATGGTAATGGTTAAAGATAACTAAAATTAGATCCAAGTTTTCGTTTGTATAAAATATCAAGCAGGGAGTTAGATTAATAAATAACATTTTAAATCAAATCAATTTACGCCACAATGAAGCAGCTTGCTGTGCATACGCGGCTGACAATACCATTCAAATTTACAATATTTTACAATCTTCAGACGTAAAAAATGTGAATCATTACCATTGCTTGTTTAGCCCAAATTTTCCAGTTATCTTTTTATTTTATCTGTACCTATAGCATATTTGAAAAATATCCATCATCTACCCGCAAGTACGATCGTTATAGCACATTCAGCAACACTAGCGTATGTATGATAAGCGGAACTAGTTGCCAAAATAATTTAAGAACGATGAGACGCGGCCGCAAGTATCTTGTCCATATAAGCACAGATATTCAACTTTGGCTTCTAGGTACTAACAATTTTCATGTTTTATGTATGTCCTTCACAAGTCATACAAGAAACCAACTTTTTTCGACAACATCAAAAGGGCAAAATTAGATCACGTTGTTCAAGACTAGCTGGCCACTGTGTGAGGCACGAAAATCTGCCAGCCAGCTATTTGGTTGTGTGGGAGCCGTAAGCATGGCCGGGCCTCGAGACGAGGACCGAAACTAACATTCATTGATGTCCTCAAAAGAGACACCGTCCTGACCTCTAATGAGGAGATTGCAATGCTGCATGCGCAACGGAAGAGTGTGGAGCGATTTTACTCTGGAAACCCGCAATGATGATGATGAAAACCGACTCCTTGAAAAGCCAACTTTTAGAGCCTAATATCGATTGCAGAAAGTTTGCAAATTTTCCAGAGTTTCTTAGTTTTCAACAACTTCGTTCCATTGAGTCTCTTTTAGCATTTATTTTTTTTTGTTGCAAAAATTCTTGACACATTCTTGCTATCACTGCAGGTCAAACAAGCCTCTGAAATGGGGAGGAAAATAAATAGCTTTCCAGAAAACAGTTTGAAAGGTTTTCAGACAAACATTGCATGTCGTTGGGGGTTTTTTTTGTTGCAAAATTTCTCGAAAAAGAAAATCTAACTAGTAGATCTCGTTGGAGCCTTTGCCAACATAGGTTTCTGTTTTGAGCCATCAATGCTAACAGTCAAGTTTTGGGAACAAGCCTGGTCACGACTGTAAGCGCACAGGCAGGGGGGGTGCGAAGGTTGCATAGGCAACCCCCCTTCCCCCCACGGGTTAAAAAGGTTCGCCTGAAAAGAATGTGAGTCGGTTAACAAAATGTGAACTTATGAAAAAAGCAGAGATGAACTGCCTTTTTTCTTCTTTTTACTACACCATATTCTCTTTTTCCACCACGAAAACGCACAAAATGCAGTACCTACAAGGCAACCCTAATTTTTTCAAGTTTTATCTGGGGGAGCATGCCCCTGTCCTGGCTACGCGCCTGGACTACCGTCCATAAACAAAACAGAAACTGAGTACATAAATAGGCCCGTGCCATGGAAAGAGAGGCACCTTTAGTTACCTTTGCGTTACTATGACCTGCGACCTGTTGGTAGACAGATATTGCAAGGCGGATCAAACAGATCAACACCGTGAGACAAGCTTAGTCACATGCCAGACAACAAAACTGAATCCTATCGTTTTCTCCAACATCGAACAATGTTTTCCTTGTGTCGGAATATGCTGTGACGTGTGTTTCAAATATCTTCAGTCCATAATAAGTAAATGAAAAGATATGGTCATTTTGCTTGTTTTTATCACAGTTATCACCAGTCTCGGTTCAATTTTCGATACGAAGCATCTTTGAAATGAGTTTCTCAGCGTCTCTTTCATAAGCTAGCTGACTTGAACTGAAACCTGGTGACAACTGCAAGAAACATTATTCAGTACAGTTTCGTGACTCAAGTAGGATTTTCTCGACAATATCGTATCGGATGTCATTTGTTCAGGAGTAAAAATGGTGTCTCGAGGCAAAGTTAGACTGCCAGTTGTATTTGTACTGGGTCTTTGCTTGGGACTATTTCTTGCTTTTGTGTTAAACAGTTACTATTTCTATGGCTATGGATTTGTAAAGAGATGTTTAGAGTGGAACAATCGGCGTGTCGAATTCGAAGAGACACGAATTCTTTGCTGGGTCATGACGAGGCCCAAAACACTCCACACACGAGGGAAGGCAGTGAAAGAAACTTGGGGAAAGAGATGCAACAAGCTGTTGTTTATGAGCTCGAAAACTGATCCTAGTTTTCCTGCAATTGGACTCGATGTCAAGGAAGGAAGAAATAATTTATGGGACAAGACTCGGGCAGCCTGGCAGTATGTTCTGGATCATCATTTCAACGACGCTGATTGGTTCATAAAAGTAGATGATGACACTTATGTGATAGTTGAAAATCTTCGACGTTTGGTGGCCCCCCTGAGCACTGAGGAGCCACATTATCTTGGCCGCCATTTTAAAGGTGATTACTGCAGCGGAGGAGCTGGGTACGTGTTTAGCAGGGAAACGTTGAAACGGTTCGGGCAGCTGCTTAAAGATCCTGAAAGATGCGCTTTGAAGAGCATTGCCGAAGACGTAGAAGTTGGAAAGTGCTTGGCAAATGCAGGGGTTCACCCTGGGGACACAAGAGATTCACTTGGACGAGAAACTTTTCACCCACTAACCCTCGAGCACCAACTGATTCAAGGGTATCTATCAGAGGATTTTTGGATTTGGGCTCGTAACTACCATCCATATAAGGATGGCCCAGAATGCTGTTCGGACGAGTCCGTAACATATCATTATGTCTCACCCAATATGTTGTATCAGTTGGAATATTATCTCTACCATCTGAGTCCTCTTCGTATAAAGGGAAATCGCTTTGTTTGACAAGGTAAGGCACCGGTCATTGTTAAACGGGGGGGAGGGGGTGGGGAGGAGGCGCCGCCAAACTTTTAACAACGTTGGGGTTAAAATATCACGATCTTCCCCAACCCTGTGCCCGATAACTCGTGACCCTTACCAACTGCCTTGGGAAAAGAATTGTGACCATCACCCTTTTTTGAGTCCCCCATTTCCTCCGATAAACAATGACCGGGCCCTATAATCACCTTACAATCAAGAATCTACCTCTGGGCAGAGCCTCGAATCAATTGTCAATGTCCTATTTTGTTTGTGCTAATAAGAAGAAAATTGATTAGTTACTCCATTAAAATTCTCAAACAGCGTCACAAATTTGGAATGGTCTTTAATTTAAAATTCGACCGGGCCCAAACGATCTGTGATCAGGACCTAGAGTTTGCACCGCAAGCTACTTCACTGCTCTTTAATTTAAAATTCAGCTGAACCTAAAACGATCTATGATTGAGACCTAGTGTATGAACTGCAGGCTGCTTCACTGAATGGTTTGTACTTTGCATTCAGTATGTGCTGCCCCGGCCCTGATTAGTGTAAAAAGGTATTACAGTGAAGAGAAAGTTGAGGAAAGATTTCAATTTCACTCTCAATTTTCCGATCCCCTCCTTGTTTGTTTCTCTCATTCCAGTATACTTGTACCTTCCTAGAACTGTATTTTGAGTGGTTACATTACACTGAACCAGCTATTGCTTTTAGCTGATTAGGAAACATTAGACCCTTTCAGTTTGTTACATTAGCCATTTGGTAACTCACATGCTCTCTCCTTTTAGACTGAGATCTGTCGGGGGCTGGGGGTGCTCGAATAATACTCTTTCTAAGGGGGAACTCAATAAGACGAGTGCTCCCCCTGTACCCCGGCCTCTCACTACCAAAATATCCCCAACAATTTGTGAATGGTCCGCAAGTTACAAGTAAAATTAAGTTCTCTGATGAAGAAACTGACTTGTCAAGTTGCGGTATTTACATACCTTGCATTTTCTTTGATATTTGATTTGGGTTTTGGAAGGGACAGGTGGGCGCAGAAAAGGAACTGGGACAGCAAGATCTCACGCGAAGGGAACGGGAGAGGACAGGGGGAAAAAAAGCCTGCGAGGAGAGGCATGTAAATACACTTGCCCAAAACTCCGTTATTTACTGAATCACACAGTAATCACTCAGTTTTCAATTTTAAAATATGAATCGTAAGAGACAAGTAGATAGGATCGATATTGTAGTTTGTCGGGTAACCATTCAGTTTGAATTTTAGTTTTGTTTTCTGATCAGTCTATCTTCTGAGCCCACGCTCTTATCTGGCCTGCGGAAGAAAAAAAGGTCTTTGTAAAAAAGCATGCGTCGATTACACAATTTGTGGATTCCCTTATAAAGCATTTCCATACTAAGCGGTGATTCTCAGCGTGCGCCAAGAATTGCCTATAAAACTTTGCTATAAACATTTCATACATTCCCAGCATTTCACCTTGGTTATTTTGTATAGCCATTTCTGTACGAACTAGCTATGAAAGGGAACCACCAGTTCATACAGCACCGATAGCTATGAACACTTCGTGGTGTTGCAGTTTTATAATTATTGCTGTGAACAATTCTTAGGTCTGTTAGCTTGCTAAACTTTGCTATGAACATTTCATATTTCCAATATTTAATAGGTTTTTGGTGAAGACACGTTGGTTATTTCATAGCCATTTCTGTATGGACCAGCTATCAAAGGGAGGCAGCTTCATCGATTTTTTCCATCTATGAAATAGCCGAGAACTTTTCATAGGTACTTCACTAGTTTATTCACCGAGTAGACGGTGTTCTGCTGCAGGACAGATAAGAGCAAGATTATGACTGGCGCTATTGCCAGAACAGACAGACAACAACAACAACAATAATAATAATAATAATAATAACAACGACAACAACACACACAACAACTATCTATCTATCTATCTATCTATCTATCTATCTATCTATCTATCTATCTATCTATCTATCTATCTATCTATCT
>JANSTQ010146559.1:7797-19437 GCA_026167885.1 Bergia puertoricense
GGTCAATCAGTTCTAAGGTCACTTGTCTGTTGAATGATCTACCCACTCAACATCTCTATTTCAAGCTCCAGTTGTGAAAAGAAAAGCTCATTTATAAAAGAATCTCCATGTTGCGGTCACACTGTCCGGGTAAATCGAAGGTTTTTAAATTTTTTTGTTGCTCTCATGCAACTACACTTCTTCTCTGACAGAACTAGTGGTTCTGTTTCCTTGCTCTGCTATATCCTGCTAGTCTCTGCTGCAAAGCTAACAAGCATGCTTGACATGCCTCGAAGATCACCATTCAAAAAACTTATCAACACCTGACTTTTCTCTTGGATGAGTTAAAATCACCTTCTGAAAGAGCAACTTGAAGGCAGTTCTATGCTTCACTAACAGCCATCAACCACTAACAACCTGTCACCACGATATGTCATCAAACAATCATCGACTTTCCGACCAAGGACAACAGCAATAAAACAATTATTATTTGCCAAATTGACTTTTAGCGTAATCGATTCTTTCTTCACAGCTTACTAAGCCTGCCACAACTCAAAATTCCCATAAATGCAGGGAGTATAAAGTCCCTCAGGGCTGCAAGGGTTCTAAGACCACTGAAGCTGGTTTCTGGAATACCAAGTAAGTAACCTTTCTTCTTTATACTTTTAAATTCAACAGTCTAATGAGCTTGCCACAGCTCCAGTCTGGCATAGATGCCGGCAGTCTAAAAGCTTTACGAGCAGCAAGAGTTTTAAGGCCTTTAAAGCTGGTATCTGGTATACCAAGTAAGTTATCAAAACATGAGCAGGGTCTGCTGGCAGTTTGCAGCTCAGAACAAGGCTGGTTTCAAAACAAAAACTAAGCTCTTGCCAAACCTCAATATTAAAATAAAACTCTATGTACAAAATATTTTTGGCTCTGTACAAGGAAAGATTGTGGCTCTAGTACACTGTAAGACTATTTCAAATTAAGTCAAAACAAGCTTATCTAACTGTATTCTAAAGGTTAAGGGATCAAAATAATGTTGGAGGAAGATTATGTAGAGCTGAGAATATAGCCACGAACTTGGTCCCTGGTCTTTTTAAACACCAGCTTGCAACAAATGCATTCATTACTTATCCAGGGTTTGTACTCTTTTGGGACTTTTCAAATTCCATGACTTTCGATGACCTTTTTGTGTTTTTCATGACCTCATTTTCACAAAGGCTTGTACATGGGTAAAATAAAAATTAAAAGTTTATTTTTTGCCCTAAAAGGAAAGTTGGCATATCCGCTGGGATTTACAATATGTGAAAACATCTCAGTTTTGCCATTTGCAAGTAGTTGATGCTTGAGTTGAAAAGTGATTGATTTCGCATTAATTTGAAATATAGCTAAATTACATAATTCATTGATTTTTCTGTCAAACTTTTAAACCAGAAAACTCAGTTATATTCATTTTCCATGACCAAAGCAGCTTTAAAAATTCCGTGACAAAGAAGATTCACAAATGGGGAAAAAAATTTAACCCAAATTGAACACGACCAAACAGGTGGACAGGTTGATGCAGAAGATTATGAATAAGTATAATTTTAGGCAGAGTGAGACAGGGATCAACTGACAGATAGCTTTACATGGACAAAAAAGTGATTATGAAGAAAGTTCATTCAAGCCAAACTTGGTACAAGTTCAGTAGTGGAAAGGTGTTTATTCCTGGATTGGAGTTTATGGGTTTGAAGTACTACTGTATAGTGGTCATCAGCAGTGACAACCTGGACAGTGGAAGATGGTTAGAAGAATGGACAGACAGTGATGTCATTAAATAGAGAGACAGACAGATAAAGAGGCAGGACACAGACACTCTGGAAGACAGTTACATCCTTTGTATACTCATTAATAATAGCAATATATACAAGTATTGTATCAGTGGTTCTTGTCCAACCATTCTACTACAGAAAAGGGTTTGTAAATGAAAATTACTTTAACTCTTATAGAAAATATGAAATACAGTAAAATAAAAATTAATTCTGTTTATCTTTTCTTATAAATTTTTATCATTATAATTTAATACTGTTGAAAATACATATTGGTATGTGTGTCTAGTCTTGGTGGCTACAAAGATGCTTCAGATGCATACATTTTATAACAATATTTAAAGACACATATCTTGTTTGTATGAGGAAACCCTGGAGCAGGGGGGGGGGTAAAAAACCACATCATCTGTTAATTTTTCTGTTCAGAATAACCTATTGGGATATATACTGTTTCAGATTTTCAAATAATGAAAACTAATTTTCCCCATCTATAGTACTTAGCAATACATCCACTTGATGTATCATCAGGGCCCATTTAAGACTTAAATTGGGCTTTTTCCCTGGTGCCAATAGACATTTGTAAGCAAATATAATAGAAAGTTTCTGCATTTGGCCAGATAACAAACACACTGACCTTATCGACTCTTTCACTTAATCAGTTTATTATGGTGCACTTTGCTAGTTTCTAGCCACATACATGTAAGTTACCAAACAGTTCCTAACTTTGAGACCTGCCACTTGCCTTCCATTCAATTTGGCCAGTCTTATTCACTGCAAACTGTCAGCAAGTACAACTATTTTTATTTTTTATCTTCTTAAATTTTAATTTTTAGCATTTCAGTTGCAATGTTTGTGTTTGTCTGAAAAGGAGGTTGTTTCTGATCATTATTATACCAGTTGTAACCATAATTAAAATAAAACCTTTAGGATGCACAAAACACAAAATGCAGCTCAAGTTTTGTGGAAAGTATTGATACCCAATCACATAATGTCACCAACATGAAGACTAGCATCATACATGTAGCATATTATTTGTTGCTCCAACTTCACAGCCCTGGCCATGGCAAAATAAATATATACCTCGGGGTAAAATTCAGTCTCACGTTATAAAAATAAGAATAACTGCAACTAGAGACAAAATCATCTGAAACTACAAAGAACAAACTGGTTGTTAATAAGTTCTACTTCTCCAAGGTGTATGTTGGCATGTAGCTTATTTGACATTCACATTAATAAGAGTATAAGTGGCCATCCAGGGGGGGGGGGGTTAGTCCCCAGGCAAATGAGGGGTAAACTACAAGTTTTGTTAACAAAATGAAGTCCCTGGGATGGGGAATAAGCTACTTCTGTGGTTTGTTGTATTGAGATATAAATGCACAGGCCTGTCCAAAAAGCAAACATTTGCCTGAGATGAAATAAAGATCAGACTAAAATCTTTGAGGACAATTTGGTAAGCAAGGGACCATATAACTCTAACCACAGGGCTATTTATTTTATGATTCAACAATAATTTTTGATTAGACAACCTACACTCAACAGAACTTTGACAGAAGAAGTTTCACTGATCTGTAAACAAGACCTGAATGTTCTCTAGATGATTTGAACTGATACAAATGATGGTTTTATTTCCTCCTTTACCATGAAAATCTATGAAACAATTGCTCTTCCAAAACATGTCAAAAAATTATTTGGGAAATGTCAGGCTAAGATAGTTTATGCAACTTTTGAATTGCTGCCAAAGTTAAAGAAAGCTATTTTGAAAAGCTTTAAAGCATGCAATTACAGTTTTAAACTGTTGAGCAATGAATAATAATTTTAAACAAAACCAGTTTGCTATCCAATTCAAAGTTTAACAGTAATACTTGGCCATGTTTAACAGTAGTAACTACAAAGTTTAGTAAATTTATTGTTTATAAAAATGTCTACAAATGGATTTGAAAACCTGAATAAACTTAGCCTTCTTGCATGTTTAGTATGACTTTACTGTACTTTGGTTTATTTGAACAGAAAACTTTCTGGCAAAAACTTGCTATAATTAAAACATTTCACAGCTGGTTGCTCACCTAGATTTTCTGCTGTTGTAGCATTATCTTCTCTAAACTTCTCTCTAAGAATTCTTCAGAGCAACCTTTTTGAGATAGCAGCAAGGTTCAATGGTGCTTTTATTCCAACCTGTGGTTTGAAGCTTGCTCAAATTGGTAGTTGAAACTCCATTTAACAATCCTCGGTTTCTGATCAAGAAAAGTAGTGATTTGATTGGTTAAAATAGACTAAACAAGAAAAGGAGTGATGAATCCTGGAATAGAGAAAACATTGCATTAAAACAGAAGAAAATCTACTTTCCCAGCAAAACTCTACACCCCACAGATATTTGCCACGCTGTATTCATTGATATTTGCCCTGCTAAGAGTATCACATGAGTCATCTATAAACCAGTAGTAATGCATGATTTGACAGTTGAAATTATTGTTGAATTACATGTATAATGCATTATACTGGTAGAAAAATGTCTCTCTCAGTGGTGACAGTGGAAAAAAGAGGTGGGAATAAGTGAAATGCAACCATCAGATCAACTGAACTGCAGCAGCAAGTCTAAGAAACAAAATTTCCACTGTGAAATCAGTGTTCTTGCAAAGCATTATTTCACAAGTATTAAATGTTGCAGCATGCAACAACTTTGAGACATATTTGATGTATGCTTAGGGATTGGTTATATAATAATTAATATTGTTTCTTTAAATTTGAAGACAAATGCAATATTTGACAGTACTGTTTGGACACAAACAAACACTTCTGGATATTTGGGTGTACACTCCTTGAGTCCTTCTTTCCTGTCTGTATAACTACAGCATTGTGCCGTTAATAAGACTAATGAGTAATGGAAACACAAACTGGTTTTGTTTACACAGTGTTATAGTTATACTTTCCAATACATTCTGTAACTTGCATAACAGGTTATATAAAATCAAACGACGATTGTTCATTTGGAGTGGCCTTAGTTTTAATCACTCGATTCTACAGTTGACAATTAATTTTCGACTAGCTAAAGCAGGTACGAGTTCATTCTCGGAAGAACGATTCAAAAAAGTTAAATCACAGTTGGATTTTTATGGCCTCCGTAGGCAGGGGTTCTGTAGAAAAACCTGTTCCTCTGCCCAACGGGTTTTTACCAAAGCTATTTTCACAAAATGCCCCTTGATCTCCCGGCAGATGGTCGCTGATACACGCAAATCATTCAAATATCCGGTTCACAAACAGAGACGCCAAGTTTGGGAGAACACGATTTGTGACATTTCGACTAGATTTAACACAATTGTACAAAATATATCCACGGAAAATAGCTATAAGTGGAAAGCTGCCCGAGTTTGTAGCAAATGTTTACGGGCTGCAAAACCAGGTAAAAGTTGGCAAGTTTTTCAGCGCAGAGGTTGGTTAGGCGAGACTTGGCACCTCTGCGTGTTAACTCAAACGGACTGAATCATTTTAGTCCCCAATTGACCTTTTACAAGTAATCTCATGCAGAAACTAACTAACGGAACAACTGGGCCTGGGGATAACTGAAAAATAGCTTATAAAATATTCAAAGTTAATTACTTCATTATTTGCTTACCACGCAATCCAATTGAGATGCAAATGTTCCCATCAAATGCAAACAAAGCTTGATATACTAATTCGCTTTTCCGCGGTCATCAAAATTTATCACCAACATCTTCCACGGTCATCCTTTGAAAACTAAAATGTGAAATTATAGAATTTTGCAAATCTCCCAAAAGGAGGTCGACAGAGCGAACGAAAGCACAGCTATTAACCAAATTTGAGCCCACTTTACTTTATGTCAGCGGACAAATCTTCTTTTGGTGTCTGCGATACCAAAATATAAAGACAGCGGTTTTTGAAAATGGTGAACGGAACGAATTTCTAACGAAAAGATTCAGAGCTTGCTAGCTAATTAGTAACTCCGATCTACAAAGAAGAACAGTTTGTGGACAACAAAGAAAATATTGGAAGCAAGGAATTGCTCGCCAATTGCACCATACCTGCTCTGGCCTGAGATCTGCCCAAGACTATAGTTTTGGTCCAGGGCAGAAAAAGCCAGGCGGATCGCGCCTTTTCTACCTACGCCCCCAAACTGTGGAATGACCTTCCACGTAACATGAAGTCGAGTGTTTCTACAAGCTGTTTTAAGCGGCTACTTAAGACTCATTTATTTCAAAAATACTTTTAGTTTCGTTAGATGTCTTTTAGTTTCTTTTATTCCAGTTAATTATCGTTTGAGAAAAGGCACTTAAAAAAAACTTTTATTATTATTATTATTATTATTATTATTATTACCTCATTTAAATTGACATTGACATTTCGGATTTCCCAGACCCAGTTCACAGTTGTAGTTGTTGTCAAGACCAGACTGCTGTCTAACTTTTGCCATGGGCATTTAGCGGGTATTATTCGATACAGTCCTGTTAGAACTTTTATTTCATAGTTAATAATTGTTTGGCTTGCCTGGATTCATACATGTGTAGAACTTTTTCTAAATGTCAATTTGAAAAGTATATGCAACCTTTGTTGGCCCTATTTAATACTTTACATAACTGCTCAAGTAAACCATAAAATAAAATAATTTATATATTTTACAAGTCCTTTATTCTTATATGATTGTTGGATTATGGTATAACCTTTTCTGTAAATGACTCAATGTTGACTGATGTGAGACACAGAATACTAAGTAGAGCTTACAAGGCAATGAAAATAAACTGTGTGTAAATGATCATGAAACAACGTCCTTGTACAACTTGATGCTGGGAGAGGTAAATTTAACTTTAAACTTTTGTTCTACACAAAAGAACAATACGTTAGATTCCAATTAATGCTTAGGTCATTGATGTCAGATGTACTTACTACAACTTTTATTCAGCTGGCCTGGGAGTTTTTCAGTAATCTTGTTTTATCAACCATTAATTATCTAACAAGTACAGGTGTTAATTAGTATTTTTCTTTTCTTTTCGCAGGTCTTCAGGTGGTCATGAAATCAATTATGTGTGCCATGGTGCCACTGCTACAAATCTGTTTACTTGTAGGATTTGTTATTGTGATATATGCAATTATAGGCTTAGAGTTTCTTTGTGGAAATTTTCATTTTGCTTGCCATTGGAAAAGCAATGGCACACAACCAGGTATGTGAGTTCTATTGATATCTCCCAGATAAATAATTGACTTTAATATCATTGTACAATATGACAAATTTTAAAGCTAAGTATCATTTAGTTTGCATAAATATATTATATAATCACTGCATAAAAAAATTTATTAGACAGGTGATTTTGCAGGGCTGGGCAGATCCAGTATTATAGGGAGGGGTTTTCCATTTGACTTTAATTAGTTGGATATTTTCAGCAAATCTGCCACTGCTCTCAGTTTTATCATCATCTACATATTTGTGCATTTTTTTGTGCACCATTTGAATCCACCTGGATCTGTCACAGCTGTAGGTGACATCAACTGGAAGACAGGATGGAGACACAAAATGTATACCAGAAACACATATCAACCCAGAGATAGATCAGAGCAGTTAGCTATATCTAACAGCTGATCTCATTTGTAACAATTTGGCCACATATTAATGCAGAAGCAGAGAAAACTCAGACCATACAAAAATCACACACCATTGACCCATTTCTAAGTTATTCTTCAGTTTCCACCAATAGGAACAGGTGACATGGCTCAGTTGGTTTGTGTGTGTTCTGCAGAGCCCAGTTCGATTCTCAGTGACTCCAACGTCTGCTTTGACTTTCCTCTGGTCTATGCAGCTTTAGCTTTCAATACCTGTAAAATGGAGCACTGACCAAGGGAGGAGGTTAAAGTGCATACTGTCGGCTTCCATTGATACCAGCTCTAGGAGCTGACAGAACTACCGACATTAAATAAGGGCTGCCTTTACCTTTACCTAATAATAACTTCAAGTAATTAATGAGCCCTTCTTTCCACATTTTTAAGTATTTGCTACATGTATATTTCTCACATGAAGCCTCAACTTCATGTTATACATGTAGTTCATGGGAACTGAAGCATAATTTTTGATATTTTTGATCATTATTGCACTGTGACATACATGTATGCTTTACAAGTGTTTCAGTATTCAAGCTAAACATTGTCAAAAAGAACTTTAATTTTAACATCCCCACCTGATTCAGTTTCTGTGTCTTTTTTTCTTTTCTAATACCACTACCTAAAACACTCAGTAATATGAAATTATACCACTTGAATATTCAATTTTACTTTAAAATTTTTAAATTAAAAGGGGCTGTAGAAGGTGTTCTGTTGACAATTTTGGTTTTGAGGTCAAGAAGAAAGAGAACTGTAGTAAAACATACCCAGGAAACCCAAGTTATCCCCCCCAATTTATGGGGGCTTGTCTTCACCCCACACCTGAAACCCCTTGAATAGTTCAGTTTGATATTCCAAGTTGTCACTGGTTACAATGACTATAGACTCATTTTTTGCAGTGTTAGCCTTGACTTAATGTTAAACATTTGTTAATACCAGTTGAAAGTAGTTATGAGTTACTCACAATTTTGTGTATTGTTGGAGATTCGGATCTCACCGGTATTTATGTAGATTCAACATTAATTTGAGGATTACACCAAAAAAGTAAGTCTTTTTTCCAACTGGGAATACAAAACTGGACTATCCACTTATAATAATAATTAAAAAATATTTTTGACCAGAAGAAATGCTGACAATAAGTAAATGGACAATAACTATTTATCTAACTACCATACGTATAATATGTATCTGTAGTAATTTAAAATAATTCATTTATAACAGGACCACTGGTGTTGGATGATAGTGGAGAATCCACCATGTGTGGTAATCAGGGGGGTGCAAAATGTCCTGATGGTCAAATCTGTTCCCGATATGTTCCTGGACCTAATGATGGAATTACAAATTTTGACAACATCTTCGCTGGGATGTTAACTGTTTTTCAAGTAATAACAAATGAAGGCTGGACAGATATTATGTATTGGGTAAGTAAATGGGCCTCATTTGTTTTTCTGTAACCAGTCTGACTATATAATTATGTTTTAATAAACAAAGTGTAAACATAAGGTGTTTATTTTGTTAATTTTTATGTCTTATAAACAACTTCTTGAATAAAAATGATAAAATAGTTTTAAAAATGAAACAAAAGTAGTTCTCCAGTAGATACCATTTGAAAAAAAGATGACTTTGTGTAGTTAAACATTTGTGATTGCTTACTAGATAGTAACTAAATATTAAAGAAACAGACAAGTATGTTTCTTATGATGCTTCAACTGAGCAGTGCAACAACAGTAGTTGATGGTGGGGTTGGATTTCAATTGGTAATGTGTCCTGTCCTCTGCTCCAGGGTGGGGCTGAAGCATGGAACAAGGAGGGGGGAGGGGTAGAGGGGTGCAAGATTCTAATGAGAAACTAGAGGATTAATATACAAAATATATAGAAAGTCTATCAAGGATTTTAAGAAAAATAATACTTGTTCCAGAAGAGGATCTTGAAAGATAGATTCAGCATGAAACAATAGGTCAGTAGGTCTCTTTAACATGTGTGCAAGGTTAGCGCAGCTGGTAAGATCTCTGACTGCCAACCAGAAGGTCCTGGGTTCGATCCCTGGACTGGTCGAGGGTTGAACTTTGTTCGACCTTCTTTCACCACACCGTTCATGGACAGGGACGTTAAGCCTGGTCGAGGGTTGAACTTTGTGCGACCTTCTTTCGCCACACTGTCCGTGGACAGGGACATTAAATCACTGGTCTAGTCTCTTGACGTTCTATTGGGGGACTTAAAAGAACCCACACACTTCTCGAAAAGAGTAGCAGAAAACCATTGTGAACTGTTCATAGCAGTCTGGCTAAGACCCTCAACCACTGAACCATACACTTGCTGTGAACAGGTAGCTGAAAAGCCCCGCAGGGAGCACCTGTATATAGATGTATGTATGTATATGTATGTATGTATGTATGTATGTATGTATGTATGTATAAAAGTAAATTAAATTTTCAAAAGTTTTTTCCTCAGTTTTCTTCCCCTCTTCTCCCAATCAACTTTCCCAACCAAACTGATTGATAGATATTTCTATAGAGTGTTTTCAGTCAATCCCAAGAGACCCAAAGGCGGCCATGTTGGTGTACCAAATTTAAAAATTGGTGATTACAAACGTATTGTTAAAGGTGGTCGTGATGTCACGTGAAAGTACTTTAACAATACATTTTTAATCACCAGTTCTTTAATTTGGTACACCAACATGGCCACCTTTGGGTCTCTTAGGATTGAGTGAAGACACTCTATATTGCCATTGGTGAACACCCCTGCTGTCATAGAACATGTTTTTTAATTTTGGTTGTTTTTTATAGACATTTAAGACTGTTGATGAGCATGGCTATTTCTTCTGGATGTACTATTATTCATTGGTTGTCATAGGAACATTTTTCATGCTTAATCTAGTCCTTGGTGTTTTGAGTGGGTAAGTAAAACATTTGTGCATGTTAAGTTATACAGGGACAAAATGTTTGTTGAATTAATAGAACAACAAAAAATATCAGTTAAAAATACTGTAAAATTGTGATTCACATGGGCCAGGGATGGAAACTACTGTAATGCTGGCCCAGTGGCTGGACCAAATTTCACCTTGGGCCAGTAGATTTCACAAAGCACTTGCCCATTGCATCTAAACTATTCATTTTTGTGCAGGATACTAGTAGATCTTTATGGTTCTTATCACCTTTGTGCAATAAAGAACATATAACGTAATCAATAGATATATACATTGTAGATTTGTTACCGTTAGAGATGTCCATTACAGGGCAAGATGTACTTTAATAAGTCCCTGGCATATTCAAAAATACATGTACATGCATTAAGTTAGCTGAACTCGATTTAGATAAACAAAAAAACCCAATTTGTTATGGGCCTGTGAAATTTTTGTCAGGCCCGGCTCACCACTGCTTTTAAGGAAAAATCGACCTCTCGTGTAACATCACCTTTATACACTGGAAAAAATGTTTCCCTCAACCTTTAGCAATGGGTAACTTTAGTTCATCTGGGCAAGAAAAGCTTGTGCTTCACAGAACACCAGTCAACAACTCTCTGTTAATGTTTTCAGAGAATTTGCCAAGGAAAGAGAAAGAGTTGAAAACCGACGAGCATTTTTAAAAGTTAGAAGAACGCAGCAGGTACAGCGACATTTAAATGGTTACCTAGATTGGATCAGTAAAGCAGAAGATCTGATGTTGGAGGAAGAGGATGATGATGATAGAAATGTAGACGTGATGCGGCGAAGGAATCTTGATCGCGTTGAGGATGGAGATGTCGCAATGGCTGCGCAAGTGTTAACCGGCAATACTGGAAAGAGACACAGACTTAATACGGGAAGACAGTAAGTTTATCAGTTAGTTAACAGAAGCTCTGCCTGAAGGGCTCCTGCTGGGAGAGTGTATACGTAAAAGGATGACATTAGTACGTATTTTAATGGATTTATTATATATAATTAATAAAACAGATCAAGTAAGTCGTCTGATATGCCCAAAACAGTTGTTTGTTATGTTGTTTCCATTACAACAAACGTACACAGCGTACTAGTAAAATAGGCATTAAATGGGTGGAACTTCGATGGCGTTACGTGGGAAATTTAAACTCAAGAAATGGTCAAAATAAATCGGTTTGTGATCGCAATTGTCAATTTTTAACTGCCGATGTGAGATAATGTAATACGCAGGTTTCATTTGAGAGCAAAAGTGTTTTTCGTCCGAGAATCTCTTTAAACACTATATGGGTTGGTTGTCTGAAAAGTTTAACCGGGGCAGCCTAAGTCAATGTCAAACTGTTGTTTGCAACA
>JANSTQ010146560.1:0-12227 GCA_026167885.1 Bergia puertoricense
TTATTGAGATACTAAAATGGCTAAAAATTGAAAAAGCTGCCTAGAGCATAATATACAGTTTCTGCAATCATATGTTAAAAATTGATTCAAATCCTGCTTACGGATACGTTTGAATGCGGTCAATGATTGTTGATTTCGTCATTCTTGATTGAGAAACTACCAAAGTTTAGGTCCCAAATATCTTAAAGAATGCTTGCCATAGGTTATCGTTTCAAACCCTAGGAATCATGAAGTCACTGTTGCGTAAATTGTGGGCAGCGTTTTGTCGTTTAAATAACCTTATGTTCAGTGGGCACATCTCATGCTTTACTTTATACATGATTATGGCTATGTCCTCCTATTGACTAGTGTTGTTAGTTCCGCCTTAACTAATAATTGCTGGTATGTGGAGTGACTAACACAATATACAGCTCTCAGAGCCCTTTCCTGAACACGCTCCAACTTTCGTGCATCACTCTGTCGACAAAAGTGCCATACAGTGTGACAGTACGTTAGGTAAGGTAAAATTGCGTATTGATACAGCTGACGTTTTGCTCGTCGGTATCAGGTTCCTTAATCTCATCAGTACACCTACTCGCTGACTACTTCTTTTGCAAACATTACTTATATGCTCAGTGAACCATAGTTGATTATCAATAGTTACTCCGAGTAATTTGAGTTTCTCTGTGCATTTAGCCTGGAAAAAGAAATCGATCTTTTTCAGTTGTCTTTGAGACCACCACAGCTCAGAGACCAACAACAAATCGAGTGAAATCTCGCTGATTTTATTTGCGACATGTTGTTGTAGTTTCACAAGAAATCACAAAAGAATCATACGTATCAAGTACAGAAAATTCAAGTCTTTTACCTTGATCCAACGGATTCTCCATTCTCCCCACGCAGATGACTGTAGAAGTCACGTGTCAAGAGAAAACCAATTTCGGATTGGCAGATGTAACGCAAAGGTTCCGAAAATCTTAAACCAGCTTCTGATTTAATCCGAAGAATCCACTCTCGAGGGTGGATTCTTCGGATTGCAATCCTGGATTAGATTTTAGAAGAAAATTTCTAATGAAACACAGAATCCAATTTTTGATTGCAAAATCCGGATTTGGATTTTACAAAAGGAATGCACTCTTAATGAGCCCATCTGTAGAATTACATCTTGTGTGGTAGGCGAATTGTGTTGGACTTAGGTTACTCTCGATAATATTCTTGCTAAACTTGCGGTACACGACTTTTCAAAGCACCGAGCAGTCACAGGTGTTACTTTTATTCCTCTGAAATCAAAAGACTCTGCTGGAGTATCTACCTTGGGCAGTGGGTCAATGTTCGCAGCCTTCCATGCTGTGGGCCACGTGTAGAGCTTGTGCAATACCATTTCCCAACACTCTTTCTGCTGAAGCTTCTTACTTATTTACAACCAGATCATCGTCATCGCCACATGAATGTCTAAGTTGATTTTCTTGACGTACGTCTTTCTACAAAATAAAAAACTTTATAAGTGAAAATGTACCGAGTAAACCAGGAAGATGCTTAAGTATGACATGTTTACAAAATAGTATTCAAATTAAATGTAACCTATTTGGTCTCTTCAAGCTAATCCCAGACTTGGCTTTTTTTGTATTAAACAATCTGTAAGACTATTGATCACATGACAAATACGTGCCCAAAGAAGATTTGATTTGTTCGTCATCTACAGATTAGTGTTGTCCCAGGGCTGACGCTTTAAACTACATTTGGTGTGTTTCATGAACAGTACACCCTTGTACTGGGTTAATTTAATACACTTTCAACTTTAACAGTTAACCCGGCTGACCCTGAACATGACACAGTAGCTGCGCTTGAATGAAAAAATGAGTAAGATAATTGACACCTGGTAAGTGTAGGTCTTGAGCACCTAGCTCATTTCATCTAGTTTACCAGCGTCCACGGAAAGAATGGAAGCTTTCCGACCTAATGAAGTGAGAGTCGGAAAGCGTATTCATCACGCCTTGTAGCATGTGCGTGATGGTATGCGAGTTGAGAATTATCGAGTTGTGAATTGTTTGAATTGTGAGTGACTAGTGGGTATATAAAGATATTGTTTCTGTGAGAGTATTGCTCCAACCGTGAACGTTGCAGCAGAGAAGACGCTAATGGTGAATTGCTTCGGCAAATACAAGTTGTTTTCCACAAGCTAAACTCACTGAAAAGAAAATTGTAGGATGCCCAGCAATCAGCTTTACGCAGCGTAGTTAAGAGGCTGACGTCTGACGAGCGGTACAGTTTCAAGCGAAAGGGAAATGAACATAAATTCAAGCACGTGGAGGTTGTCGAGGCAGTACTATATAGCCGAGGCCATGACAAATTTGGAACGTAACAAAGTACAGCAGGTCACAGAAAACTTAGAGCAAGGTAAAGTATTACTTCTTGCTAGAAAAAGGGAAATAATGCTAGCAGATATGCACGGTTGGAATTTTGTTTTAGGATATCAAGTCGCTAATTTAGCAGAACATCCAGATTGAAAAGAGGAGAAAGAAAGCTTTTCAAACTGTAACAAAAAAACAAAAACAAAAAAAGAGAGAGAAACAAAAGTTTTTAGGTCGTAGAATGCGTGCCAATGTTCCTAGATTGTCTGATGCTCCTTTGAATTTGGCGCCCGTTGTTAATACCACTTCTCCTTTTACTCCACGTATGTTTTTCCACTGCGGACATTTAGGAAGTTATTGGAGAAGCTGTCCGATACACAACTTGCCCGCCGGTTATCAAACAGAAGGTCAACTGTCGTTCTGCCACCTTACCCCAGAGCAATCTGCAGCCACAAACACCGCCGGAGAGCTTCAGTAGTTGACGATGAACTGTGTACAGATAATTTAGTTCATGATTTAGTGGTTTGAATGAGAAGAAAGGGGAATATGTGGGAAGTAGGATTAGTGAGAAAGGGGTACAAGGGACAGTTCAAAATTCCAAAAATTGGTGGTTCGATAATTGACAGTAACAAACTGAAAATCAGCAGCCCCTCCCCCCTACCAGTGATAAGCGATAGGTCCCTTAGTTTATATAATCCCTGAGTCATTGGGAGAGGCCACACATTTTCCTTTGCCACTCTACTGCACCTTCATTATTGTAGTAGTCTATAAATTCGTCTCTGATGTGCTTTGCATTGAAACTGTGATTGTTGCTGCCATGAGAAAGAAAGGGAAACCAGGTATCACCAGCAGTGGAGTGGTAGTTCTGTTGTAAGTAAGGTCTTGGTCTGAACCTCATGCGTAAGGAACCAGCGATGGAGTTGGTAGTTGGTCTGAATCTCTAGCACTAGGAACACTAGGAGTAAACATATTGTCATCATTGGTGCTCTCACTTCTGAGCCAGTTGTGAAGGCTTGTGGAAGCCAGTACAATCTTTGTTATCTTAGGTGGCTCCAACTGCATACGTGTGGGGAAAGCCCTCCAGCGCATTTCCAAGATGCCAAAGCCATTTTCAGATATACGTCGACATCTGGACAACCTTTTGAAATCACGTTTGCATCAGTTTGAATGAGAATTAGTAAAATTCTCAAAGGGATTAGGCCAGGGAGCCCGGAAGACTGGCTCAAAAAAATAACTCAAAACAGCTGACCAATCAGACATGCCCCCAAACTCCCAGGGGTTTCGTTTACATGTGAACAAGGAAAAGCAGCAATGCCAGAAAAAATATTCAACAGAACTTCCTAGGCTCAGTTTCTTTTTCACACCATATCAAATAATAATGATCCTATTCCTTTAAATTGTACATTTCCAATCCCTTGACAAAATTTGTGGATTTTATTTCCACCATAGACCATAGATCTTGCCAATCTAAAATAGTGCTTAAAAGAATAAATATTCAAAGAAAAGGTTTTTCAGTTCCTGCATCAAAATATGGCATATTTTGGAAAATTAACACTCCTTGAATCCTGAAAATTTTACGGGAACAGGTCTTGCGAAAATCCCATCGGGCAGAATTGACTGACATCATCTGGGGTATCTGTGCATATTTCAGTCAACTGTTTAAATATGCGAGCCTTTGAAGAGGTCACAATAAGAGAGAAAGAGTGCGTTTTGGGGCAAAGTGCATCGCAAAATCTTGTAAATTCGAGTATTTGAAAATACTTTTGTGGAAACAAACAGCGGGCTTTTGAAGATAAGATGTATATGTAGCTATCGAGGCAATAAAATATTATTAATTTGGTCAACGAAAAATTTGGGGATTTTGATGTTCAAAATATGGTTAAAACTGGACTTCGTTAGTATGGAAAGGCCATCTCATTGATATTCTATGCTTTTCTCCTACTGCTGAAGACCAGCTACACCAAATCAAACAGCGGGAAATGAAAGTTGCATGTTCCCCCTACCATTTTCTTGCTTTATTTTTCTATCTGCGACAGTAGAAGTTTTGTTTTTTCGAAACTCTTATACTATAGTTCGAAATTCGCGCGCTGGCCGCCTAACCCATTGTTTCTTGTCGCAAGTGTGCTCTATTCAGCAAGTGCAACGATCTGTAAACAAGGGATTAACTTGCTCATCAGCACGGCTGTTCATTTGCATATTTTAATTTACCGCGATAATAAAAAACTAACACTCCTCAGAGTGCGTTTTCATAACTGACTGGCTTGCCATCGCTTAACACACGATGGCTTACTTGGCTTTATAAAAAACAGCGAGACGGTGGATTGGGAGCTCTTTTCAAAGCTCATAGAACCCCCGGTCCATCCTCTGTTACTTCATATGATAACACCGCATATCGGAGGGTATGACAGCAACTTCTATCTTCAAATAAATGGCGAAGCTCTGTGGGACTGGAAGAAACTTGGAAGGAGCCGTAGAAATGTTTTTGGCGCTCTTCAAGCTAACTTTACCAAAATTGGATACAAGTTGGACGAGTCCGCTGATATTTCGTGCAGGCAACCTGCTTGTCACAAGAATCAGATATTTTCTGAAAACATTGAATGGCATGGCGAGCGGGAAAGAAAGAAAAAAACGAGAAGAGCCAGTACTTGGGCAAAAATTACTCTCTCGCCTCGGGAGATCCTCGAGACTCCACACGACATAATCGCCCAGCTCAACCAACAAATGAAAAGGAGCTGCTTGACGAGAACAATAGCGACTTTAAGCAAACCACAACGGATCGCTCTGCTACGGTAGCCGGAAGTAAAATTTCAAAGAAAAATCTGCAATGCGCATGTCTGACATGAGTTGTATTGCCGTAGCACGTTTTCCGACAACGCTTGGGACTGTGGCTGGACGGAGTGTGCGGTACGTTTTCTTTTAATTCTTACAGTCGTCTTGATCCATGTTTTTGCTTATTTTGTGCTGTTTACATCAGCAGTTTAAGAGTGGAAAAAAGTGTGGTGTAAACTGATGCGAAGCCAAAGGTCTGACTCTGAGAATCTCAGCATCACTCAAAGAAAATGCCGTAAGTATATCAACTTTTTAATGCAATACCTTTATTGTTACCTCAGTTATAGTTTGAACTGTTTATCAAACTAAGATTTTTAAACTATGCTCTGCTTCACAGATTCAATATGTTGTTTTCGCGCTCTAATTATGCTTGATTCGGCAACGACGCGGCGACTGACTGAGATCTCTACTGCTGCCCGAGAACAACTGTCGCTACCAACTCAGACGAAAAAGGACATACATTGCACCAAGGACCGAAACCGATCGCCATAAGAACTCTTTTATTGTTAGTAACTGCAAATACTTTAATTACTAGCTTCCATAAGTTTTTATCACGTACCTTTATACATATATAGCTTTATATCTTTTACGATATTTCATAATACCTTTTTAACAAAATTCAGCCATTATCAGCTGTAAAGTTTTTAAAACTTAATAAAGCTTCTATCTATCTAGCTATCGAAAATCCGAATCTTTTATCATTGTAGACACAAATATTACTGTGTCAACAATTTTTCTTCATCTTCCACATAATCTTCTTTTCTATTAAAAGTCTACTAAAAACCCGCCGCAAATCTGCTGAAGTGTGTTCAAATCCCAGAAACATTTTTTTGGTTAAGTTTTTAATTGTTTGTTTGTTCGAATCTAATTCTTTCTGTGTTCACTTTCAGTCGAATGGAATGAAGTTCCAAACACGACATATTTTTGTGTACAGAAATTTTAGTTACTGAGCCATTCAAGTTTAGAAAAGGGAGTCTTGACAGGGGTCGTCTATGGACTGTAGTGGCAAATAATCTCAACAGGATCGAAGAAGTGCATTTCCATGTCAAACAAAGAGGAGTACGAGAGAGGTGGGAAGTGATACAAGCCGGATGGCAGGAGCGAATGCATAATGAAGAGAAAGCGTCTGGAATTGCACCAGAACCGGAGACTGACCTCGATAACATGATTCACGAAATCACAGAGAAAGAGACTGGCAGAAGAAAGTCGAGTTGGGGACGACAAGATAAAAAAAGCCGAATGCGGAATCAGAGAGGGAAACAGCGGAACATGTTCGAAAACAAGCAATGGAAATATTCTACGAAACAGCAAAAAGATCCGAGTCCGAGATTGAGGACGAATGTTTCAACAAAAGTACTAAAAAAAAACGAAGGAGTGGAAGCGACGCAGTCGAGTACCTGCGAGAGAAATCATCACTGGAGATGAAGCTGAGGGCGGAAGAATTAGCTGTAAAGAAAAAGCAGCTGCAACTTGACGAGGCAAGACAGAATACATACATACATACTTTATTAAAATTTCCTTTACAGGCTTTTAAAAATTCAATTACATTTAACATCATTATTTAAAATACACTAAAATTGAGATCATTAGGACTGAATGTAAAAGTAAAAAAATATATGACTACAAGATTTATAAAATTACAACGGTGTAAAATTATGACTTAATTTGTTTTAATAAAATCATCGAGCATGCGCCGTTTCAATATTTTTTTTAAAATGGGTCAGGGATTTCTGAGATTTTAGTTCAGTGTCCATTTCATTCCATATTTTTTTTGCTCTGTACAAGAAGGTTCTCTGACCTGACTTTGTTTTGAAATAGGGGATTTGGAGGTTGTTTCTGCCTCTGGTAGTGTGCACATGAATTGCAGATCTCTTTTTAAATTTTGTGTACAGATAGGCTGGTGCTAAAGAGTTCATGCATTTGAAGCACATGATGGCTTCTCTATGTTAAAATAGATTGATGCCGGTAGAAAAGTGACATTTGAATTCTCTGAGTGGACTATAAGTACACCCTGTCACAACATCCGCCTGCTTATTATCTACCGTCCACCTTATTCCTGCGAGCACAAGGTCTCAACGGGTGTCTTTTCCAGCGAGTTTACAGATTATCTTGAACCATTGCTGTTGTGCAAAGCGCGATCTTGGTAGTTGGGGATTTCAACATTCGTGTCGACGCAGCTGATGATCCAGACGCAATCAAACTGCTAGATCTCCTGGAGTTCTCTGGACTACAGCAGCATGTTAAGCAACCGACGCACGTGCATGGCCACGTATTAGACCTCATTATCACACGGTGTTCTGACATTGTCACATCTCCACCTATTGTTTATCAGTTCATTTCCGATCACGCTTCGCCCCGTGTGCGGGCTGGTTCCAGAAGTTCGCTCCGTAACGATGAAGGTGATTACTTACTTAAATATAAGTCTATTGATATGGAATCATTCAAGAGTGACTTGGCGGCATCTACGTTGTGTCATGACTGTCCTGCAGATCTGATTACAACAACCCCGCATGAAATTGAAAAACTCGAAAGAGATTACAGCAGTGCCTTGATCAAAATGATTGACCGTCATGCGCCGCTGAAGTCTAAGACTGTGAGAACTCGTACTTCGGCCCCTTGGTACACCGCTGAGATCTGCGCTGCTAAACGTCTTCGGAGAAAGGCTGAGGGAAAATGGAGGAGGACCGGTCTGCGTGCAGATTTTGATAATTTTAAAGCCCAGAAGAATTGTGTAACCCATCTTATGAATAACGCTAGGAGAATTTTCTACACTGATTTTGTTACGGAGAATAGTATGGATCAAGAGAAACTATTCAGGGCAGCAAAGAAACTTCTGACAAAACAGGAGGGACCGTCTTTCCTGATTACTACGACAACTCAATTCTTGCAAATGATATCGGTCACTTTTTCGCCCGAAAGATTGAAGTTATTCGTTCGGATATTGATTCTAGCGTGGATCTATAAGCAAACGAGACAGTGTATGAGAACTCTGGAGTCAGTGAGGAAAAGTCATTGTGTGCTTTTACAACCCTTACTGTGAGCGGTATTCGTGACGTTATTCAGAAGTCTGCGAAGAAATCGTGTGCGCTTGACCCTATGCCAACATCGCTTGTGATATCCTGCACTGATGAATTTCTACCAGTCATGACCTGTATGGTGAATTCTCCCTTGACGTGCTGTCATTTCTCTAATAACTGGAAAGAAGCTATAATCACACCACTTTTGAAGAAAGCCGGTCTTCTGTCCGAGTTTACAAACTTGCGGCCCGTCAGTAACTTGCAGTTTTCTTCTAAGTTAGCAGAACGTGCTGTATTTGAACAGATGCACATCCATATGACAGAGCATGGCTTATACCCTGTCCTCCAGTCCGCTTATCGTAAGGGCCATAGTACCGAAACAGCGCTCTTGAAAGTTAAAAATAACCTACTATTGAACATGGATAGTCAAGATGTGACCTTGTTAGTGTTGCTCGATCTTAGTGCGGCATTTGACACGGTGGACCACGCAATTCTTCTGAACTGCCTGAAATCCAGAGTTGGCTTAAAAGGGTCTGCACTGAGTTGGTTTATGTCATACTTATCTAATAGATCGCAACGTGTCTCCTTCGGCCAGAAGCTATCTGCCACACTGTGTCCCTCAGGGCTCGTGTCTGGGTCCGTTACTCTTTACCATCTATGTAAGCGAGCTCTCTGAGATTATTGAAAAACCTCTCCAAGACGTGCATGTTTATGCAGACGACACACAACTGTATATGTCGTTTAAGCCTGATTCTAAAACTAGTCAGACTGATGCCGTTGCTGCGATGGAGCACTGTATTAGAGACATCAGGGCCTGGATGATTAAGAACAAGCTCAAGCTCAATGCTGGCAAGACGGAGTTTATGCTCATAGGCACGAGGCAGCAGCTCGCTAAAGTAAATATTGACAGCCTATGGTTTGACAATAGCAGTGTCACCTCAGTAGTTGTCGCTAGGAATCTCGGGACGTGGTTCGGCAAGACCATGAGCATGGTACCCCACATCAACAAGACATGCAAAGCGTCATTCTTCCACCTACATAACATCAGGCGACTTAGGAAATATCTAAATAAGGAGACCACACAGACACTCGTTCACGCACTTATTATGGGTCGCATAGACTACTGTAACAGTTTGTTATATGGTCTACCCGCGAAACACATCAGCAAGCTTCAACGAGTACAGAATAGTGCTGCCCGGTTCGTTTGTTCTCTTTCTCGTTATAGTCATATAACACCAACTTTGTACTCTCTACACTGGCTACCCGTTACTTTTATAATAGAATTTAAGATACTTATTACTACTCTTAAGACTATCTATGGACTGGCACCTAAATATATCTGTGAAATAATTAATGTTAAACAGCAATCGATATGTTATAGTCTGAGATCAAACAAAGAGCTGCTTTTGGTGCCACCTAAAAGAATAACAAAAAAGACATTGGGCGACAGGGCGTTCGCAACAGCGGCCCCTACCCTCTGGGACAAATTTCCATCACAAATAAGAGGGGAAGCCAATTTTAAATTATATAAATCGTTAATTAAAACGTATCTTTTTAGAAAGGCTTTTAGAGACATGATGTAGATTTTTTGATTGTAACTTATGGATAAAATTGTAAATTAGATAGAAGATATGAGTTTCCTCAATTTACTGTAAAGTTTTTAAAATATGAATGTTATGAAGGCGCATTTGATCATATTCAAATGTTAATTTGCGTTGTATAAATAATAAATTATTATTATTATTATAAACAAAATTTCCTTCTAAAGTCAAGCAATATTACGTAGTGTTCCAAAAATGTATTGTAACAATATTTTACGGTTAGAAATGATGGAGAACCTGAAACAATAAAAAGTACTGATTGTAAAGGCAACTTATTATTATTACTGTTATTATTTTTAGTAGATCAATTAGTAGTAGTAGTAATAGTAATAGTAATAGTAGTAATAGTAATAATAATAGTAGTAGTAATAGTAGTAGAAGTAGTAGTAATAGTTGTAGTAGTGGTAGTAGCAGCAGCAGCAGCAGTGGTAGTAGTAGTGTACGTATTACTGTGAACTCTGGTCAACTAAATATAGTGAAGGGGTGGGCTCCTCAGCTGCACCACATATGGTTACTTTGAGATGGGGTAATGGGGGCTGTTAACTTTTGCATGGCTAAAATATTTTAAAAAGAATAGTTCTTTTTTCATATAGCAGATCATTTTAATTTATGAAAAGTGCCTTCTGATGTTCACATACAGTAGCATTTTCAATTTACAATGAACGTAAGGATCCATGACCTTGTAAGGGGGACAGGGGGGATGTTTCATAAAGGACTGCTGGCTTTCCATCCTCTTAGCACTGAAATGTTTGAGTAATTTATGGAGTCTGAGCACATGCTCCAAAGAGGGGGGTTGACTATCCATCCACTTTCCTCATAACAAAATACAATTTACAAGTAGATTACAACATGTTGGCTGGTAACCATTTCCACTGACACCACAGATTGGTGTTTCTAGGTGAAATATTCTTGTAGGTTTGGTGGCTCAATTTCAAAGAATTTTGATGTCTGGTTGCCATAAAGACAAGTGAGTGCATTACGCAGAATAGCACACACACGTACATTTTACCCATACTGCTGAGCTGGATCTTCAAGTTCTTTTTAAAGTCCAGAAACTAACTAAATAAATAAATAAAAACACGGGGAAAAGTAAAAAACAATTCTGCGTACCTGCTGTTCCATACAAGTTCCCAATTAAACCATTTGGCAAAGCAACACTTTGGAAATTGAAAGCATGAACTCGCTTATGCTCAGTGTAGACTATTCTCTGATTTCTTCCTGGTTTTGAAATAAGGCGAACGGTCCCATCATTAAATCCAAAACAGTTGTTTAGTGGAGCCCCCTTTGCTCTCATGGCCAGTGAGTAGTGTAGCAGTGCCTGAGGGTGCAGTGTGTGTCAAATACATAGTTCGTCACTGCATTTGTTGCCATGCTCAGCACAGGAACCGGCCTCCCAAAGCGGTCAACTATGTCGGAATAGCGACATGGATTAGCAAAGCGTTTTAAAATCTGCATAGCCCCTTCACTCCGTCAATTCGGCTTCTCTGGTTACATTTGAAAACCCGTGGTATTTGCAGAACTTCAGATAGAGCGTCTAAGTCACTTTTTCGTACACGAAATTCAGCTTTGCACTCGTCATCTTCCATCGGTTCCAAATCAAACTGGTCATACGAATTGTATGTCAAATCCAAATTAGTTGACTCAAATTCTTCGTACGGTGAAAGAAACTCCTCGTCTGAAATATATTTATCGTTACAAGACAAGACAGTCAGGTCCCGAATCTCTCGGAATGATAACATCCTTAGTTAAAAAAAAAGTTTCAGGACAGCTCCGTGATGAACCGCCAAATACGGCCATACCATGTTTGCTTAACGTTGTTGAAATTTGGCGCCAGTCGTACGTACTCGCCCCATTCTTTTTCGACCGAAACAGTCGTAGCAGAGCCCCCCGCGGCGACTGCTTAAACTCCCTAATGAATCTGCGAGCGACGGTGAAGAGAAGGCTGCGGAACTTTATAAAACTATGACCAAATCGCAGCTTGATCACCCTGCGCACCTGGGCAAAGAGTATACCGAGGTTGGGGCAAGGCTTAGACACCTGTTGCAAGTGGAGTAAGTCAACCTTCTTTTTTGATTTTCAGTACTCTTTGAAAGAGTGTCGTAAGATCGTTGGTTCGTATCTTTTACAATGAAAACATTCTTTGGACTGAAAAATGACAAAAAGAAAGAAAAAAATATGATCTCAACAAGCTAGGTTTTTCAACCAAACACTTCAGTTACCAGGGTTACATACAACATAGACATAATACTTCCTGAAGGTTTTATACCTAGCCGGATCGAGTACGAAACCTGTCTTGCCTTTTCAATTTAAACTGTAGAGCGTTTTCACTCAATCCCAAGAGACCCAAAGGCGGCCATGTTTGTGTACCAAATTAAAAAAATAGTGATTAAAAACGTATTGTTAAAGGTGGTCATGATGTCATGTGAAAGTACTTTAACAATACATTTTTA
>JANSTQ010146571.1:0-12225 GCA_026167885.1 Bergia puertoricense
TTAGAAGACAGACGTCGGTGTCTGTATTTGAAGTCGTCAGTTCTACTGCAAATTCTGGCATATCTCACCAGTTGAGAACACTCATATCTCAAATTCAGTGCGAATGATTTTCATTTTCAGTTGTGTCGCCATTAATTTCGAAATCAGTTGCAGATACTGCAGTTTAATAAAGAGTTAAGGTCTTGTTATCGACTCTCCGAGCAACAACCGAAAAGTGCAAGTAAGTGTATAGTAAACATTCGAAAGCAGGGAAAGCAGATTACATGAATTAAATTCAAAATAAAAAATGTGCGATTGTTGGAATTGCTGTGGACGAAGTCGCTGTGTCTCAGAATGGAAAGAGCTCTTTTTTCGTTTTACCGCACAAGTAATAACATTGATTTAAAATTTTTTTACATTCTAATTTCTATGTAGCGAAGGTACTTATAGCTCCTGACACATGTGAATAACAGCTGCTTTTTAAGACTAGCATTTTTTTATATATTTTATAACAGTTTTATAATTACTGATTTGTTTGACATAAAGTCCAGGAGTTGACTGCTCTGTCTTGTAATAAAACATTTCTCCAGAACAAAACATAAATGTCATTGTTGTCGGTAAATTATCCGTGCCGCGACCAACAGTTTCGAAACAACTGATCCACGAATTTGTTTTTGGTTCAAATCGGCTCAAACTTAACACGTTTTAAAATATAAATAAAAGAGATTACTTGAAGAGTGACAAGCACATAAAACAGTTTTAACTTGTATAGTTTTTCTCTTGCTATTGTATAATCGAGGAAACTTTGGAATTGCGGAATATTATTTCGAGACTCTCAGCGTTACTGTTTATAAAAGGTGATGGTTGGAGTTATCTGGACAATGTGTTTATTTTCCTAGGGAATCACGTTCGTTATAAATTATTAAGTCGACTCTTTATAAAATAAAATAAAATAAAATTTAGCTTTACGTTGTTTGCTGAAGCCATGTTTGTCCTGTAGCTAGTTTGATTGACAGCCATGTCACGCGCCATGTCTGATTGCATTATAGTGGGCAGCAGAGCTTTTCCAATACAATATCCACAGGCGCTTCCCTCCTCCTTTTTCCTCTGTCATTCGCCCCAAGTTTTTACCGAGCGCCTAGAAGAGGCTATACTGCTAACGAAAAATAACCGTTGAAGCGTGCCCAATCGAAGTAAGTTTTATGTGAAATGGGCCCAAGACGTATCGTCTTTCGTAGCCAATCAGGACGCAGTATCCCACAGTTATGAATGGCGTCAGCAGCAGGCGGCGTGCTCGCCAGTTTGCTTGACTTGTGTCGGTTTCACTTGTAACCTGTGCTTGCTGAATTTTGTGGCTAAATTTAAAAGTACATTTGCTGTAGTTTTATCTGAAAAACCATGTCTTGGCAAGCATATGTAGACAACAATCTTATGGGCAGTGGAAAAGTGCAGAGAGCTGCAATACATGGTCACGATGGATCGAGTTGGGGGTCAAGTCCCGACTTCAAGGTAAGTTTTGCTTCTTTGCAAGTTCATTTGTACATTAAACTATGTCCAATTTTACAAACTTCTTCAAGAAACTTTGAGTCAATTTGACGTTAACTTTATGGTTCGATTATTAAACTCCTGAAGAAATGAATTTATATTGGGAAACTGTTTTTCTTATCAAACTTTCAAAACTACAAAAAAAGATGTGGTTATCTTTTTCCGATTCAAATTCGTACATTCCTACTTTAACATCTTGAGACACCAAAAAATTATTGCATTTGCAAAATTCAAACATATTACAGTTTATTAAAACTGTACAGTCAACTATAATGTTGCTGAAAGAAAAGGCAAATCAGTAACTGATCAGTTTACAGCAATTATTTTTGAGATGTTTTTCTTTCAAATGGTGTTTGTAGGTACAGCCAGCAGAAGCCCTCGAGCTGCAGAAAAGTTTAAAAGACGGTAGCGTTAGTGCAAAGACGATTGCTGGAGTAAAATATATGATGCTGCGAAACGACCAAGAACGAAAGACCTTGTACCTGAAACTAAAAGAAAAGGGTGGTTTTTGTGTCTGCCAAACGAAGCAAGCCATTCTGTTGGGAGGTTACGACGAGTCAGCCGGTGGTGCTGGAAACTGCAATAACGTAGTTGAGGGTCTAGCGGATTATCTTCGAGATCAGGGATACTGAAAGAACTGAACAGTTGCCTTCAAAGCCAACTGCTTTAATTTGTATTTTGTAAAAGAAAAACTTTAAGCTAAGTACTCAAACGCTAGATTACAATCTCCTACATAGTGAAGCTAAAGAAAACTGTACTCAGTAATGGTAATGTTTGAAATTAATTTGTGACATCCAAAAATAGTTGATCATTTATTTTTTCTTGAAAACTGTCAGTTAAAGTTTCTACTTTTTCAAAGGATTCAAAACAAATTTCAAGAAAAAGAAACTTGTAAAACAACTTGTTCTTCGAGTCAATGTTGTATTTGGATTTTATTGTATTATTGTTGGAAGTTCATCAGGAAAGCTTTGTGTCGACATAAACCTGTTTTGCCTAAACTCTTCTGGAGTTGTCGACTTTAACAATTACAGTTGAAGTACTTTTAAGTAAAAGATAATTACCTGACAAACTGTCTTGTCTGCATCTGGCTTTAAACTGTTTATACACTTGATGCCTTTGTTTTGAGATGTCAAAAATTCGAGATTATAAAAACTGCACAAAATATATTTTGCATAAGGGAACTAGTTTTAGAAGTCAGTAACCATTAGGGGCATATGTGGAGATCTTCTTTCCTAACGGCAGTTTCACTTACAATTATTAAAAATTTAAATCTGTTTTCTATGCTGTGCCAAAAAAAAAGAAAGTAGTAGTTGAGGCCACATTTGCCAAGTGCATGAGCTTTGAAGCATTTGGCGGTAAGTAAACATCTCCAGTCAATATAGTTTCGAGTGAGGCCTATAGCTACTGTAGTCTGTAGCAGTATTAAAGATATTAAAATTGTCCGAGCTTTCGCCATCGCCACTCTACGGCATCATCAGGGACTAATTTGTTATTCAGCGTCGCGGAGTTTGTAGGATCAATCGTAACAGGAAGAAAGGGGTTGAATAAAATTAGTGATCTGGTTGAACAGTGATTCTGTGGATCAGAACAAAAATTAGTTGAGTTCATTGTATTCTGCGCATGAATTGATTGTTGGTTTGAGTTTCCGGATGTAAAAGGCTTCGAGGAGGCGCAAGTTAATGGAATCTGACTCTCGGGCCTTGATCTCAACCGAGACACACGCTCGAATGCCACAAGAACCCCAACAACTCTCTCATCTTTGTTGAGGTCAAGGCCCGAGAGTCAGATCCCATTAACTTGCGCCTCCTGGAAGCCTACTATATCGGGAAACTCAAACCAACAATCAATTCACGCGCGGAATGCAATGAACTCAACGAGTTTTTGTTCTGATCCACAGAATCACTGTTCAACCAGATCACTAATTTTATTCAACCCCTTTCTTCCTGTTACACCAACACCGCGACACTGAATAACAAATGTCCCTGATGATACCATAGAACAGTGAAAACTCGGGCAATTTCAAGGACAACTTTAATATCTTAACATTACTACAGTAGCTACAGGGCTCACTCAGTGAAACCATATTCATTTTATACTCAACCATATGCCCAACCAAGACTACATTGTACGTTTACATCTCTAGTCAAAATGGCAGTTCGCCGGTTGAACGGGAAAATGTTCAAAACTGTTTTAAATGTTTACGGCATTATTGGCAGTTCTTACTTCTGAGTTCTGTGATATTACACTACTTGTCATATGAAGGGAGATGGAGGAGAAACTATTTTTACACAGAAAATTTTCCAGGAGTTCATAACCACTAGGTCATCATCAATCGGAGACAGAAACTCTTATGACTTGTGTCGGAGATTATTGTCCAATAGCATTAAACCTAAACAGTGCACGTTTCCAACGTACATAGTTCGTGCTCTTTTCAAGTACTAGACGTACAAATCACGATATTTTAACCTTCCCCTTTTACTATTGAGCAACAAGAAAAATCGATTGTATAATGTACAGTATTCAAATGCAAGGACTTTCAAGGACGATGCGAGCCTTGTAACTGTCTTCATAGACGTTTTACAAATCAGTGGAAGGAAATTGATGGGGTTTAACACCAAATAGATTCCAGCTATAGGATATGAAATTTACTCCTGCGAAAGTTTTCAGTAGACAGGGCTCGACATTAACACTAGCCTGATGGCCCCGAAACTTATAAAAAGTGGTAGTCCGATACGATGGGCCATTAATTTAGACGAAATTACAAATAGGAGAAAGAAAACAAAGACCCGAAATTTTTCATGTCGGGCCAGTGCGCTTTCAGACAGGACCAGTAAGTTTACTGGTCCGATGGGCAAGTGACATAAAACTCTCAATGTTGAGCCCTAGTAGAGCTAAAACAAAATATGTGCATTATTAGGTGTTGGTAGTGAAATGGAGCTAAAATCCAGTCTGGCAAATAACAGCTGGATGGTGGCCGGGGGTTCATTTAGAAAAGCTTGGCGAGATTTACGATGGTTTTATTCAGAGGACCGTAAACCGACTTGATGGTTCGGGAGATTAACGATGTGTAACGCATTTCAGTCGAAATCGTTATGATTCGGCGAATCCTTTTGGATGAGAAAAGAGTAAATAACTGTGTCAAACGGTTGTGAGCTTTTCTTCAAGTAATTCGCTTTTTTCGAGTTACAGGCGTTTTTGCCGGCGTTTCTTGCGGACAAGATAAGTAAAACATAGTTCGCATTCCTGGGAAACTCCTGGAGTTTTGTAATTTTCTTCCACGGCCCTGGAAAACTCCTGGAAAAAGTTATTTTTCTGTACTCCTGGAATTTTATGGAGACTAATTCTGTACTATAAAAAACAACCTACAGATTGCCGAAGCTTCTGATTTGCAATTGTTTTTAATGTAGACTCAATTACAAGATGTTTTTCCGAGGGCCGTTTGCGAGATTTTTTGCTCAGTTTCTCCTGAAAAGGTTCAGACTGAACCTGGCGATATCTGTGGTCGTGCGAGCAACAGTGCATTTTAAATAAACCGTTTACTGCTATTATTTGATTTTTTTTTCACCGTGAAAATAAATTAGGAGCTAGGTACTGGAAAATGATCTGACTACACTGGAAAACTCCTGGAATTTTGTGACCACCAATCAGGTACGAGCTATGGCAAAATCTCAAGCAACAACTTCGTTGCCATAATAAAGGTAAAAGTGCTTCCATTTTCAGCTTGCAAGGAAGATAAACACAAATTCATTATCGAGTAAAGTATTCACTTTATTGATACACGATTGTTTCACCATTCACTATTTGGATTGCGAGTGTCTATTAATAAGTAATAAACAGCAAAAAGTCGTCAAGAAGTATCTCGCAAGTTTAACAACAAAAAACTAACCAAGATCATTCCTGTGTTTGTACTGGCAAGCGGTTTATTCCACACGAAACTGCTGGCGCTGCTTCAAAACCTGGTGTCTTACGTTTTACAAGCATATCGATCGAAACAGTAAAGTTTGACCAAGAAACTCTTTGGATCAAACAGAATTGAAGACGGCTCAACGCATTTAGGGATTTTACCACGTCAAATAACTTATCCAGATTGGCCAACAAGAAAATCGCTTTGAACAGCACGCTCAACCGTAATCTGTACAATATTTTAGCGGCCGAGGCAGAATGCGTTTGAAATATTTCTAGTAGTTATTTTTGTATAGCAAAATCGCTTAACCATAGCGCGATACAATCTTTTTAAAATTTCTTCCAATTACAAGTATCTAGCGGCTACCAGAATGTGATACCACTTTCACCATGGTATATTAAAAAGACAAGTCAGCTCGGTCGCCAATTGACAACAGTAACGCAGTTCGGTGTCTCAACCACCCCTCTCTCCGCCCTATATATGACACTGGGGCCGAGTCCCGGTAAGGGTGGGATGGGGAGAGTTCTAGCACTGGATTATATACATGAAAACGATCTTCAGGTAGTTCCGAAGAATCTTTTAGTCGAACAACCTTTACCAAAACCACAACTCGCTCCAATTTCACTCGACAAAAACCCGTAACATATTATATTTATACCGTATTTCAATCGATTAAGCAGACCCGCTTTTTTTCAACTCGGCATTCACGATTAAATCTTATTTTGAACTAACTTCTCTGCAAGACTTTTAAAATTATTATTTGTGGTGACAAGGACCGACCTGGTTGTAAATATGGCCTTGTAGGAATGTGGCTAATAAAACTATTTTGCATTCTAGCATTCAAGGACGGATTTAGGAGAGGGCCGAAGGTAAAAAATCTGAGAATCCAACAAAACACATCTCTGGTCCCTTCCTGAGAACATTCTCGGGTGACGCTTTCCAAGTATTTTGACCGACAGTCCCTTCCGAATTTTCTAGATCCGCCCCTGGCATTTGGTCAAACTAAAAAAACTCAAAATCACGTAAATACGGTGCACAGATCAGTAACTAAAACATACTTGCAATACTATGTGTGTATTAATGCAAACTACAGTGTTTAACTTTTCTATGGCTGACTATAATTGGTAATCAAAAATCAACTTTGAGATGCGAACAACAGTTCATTTTCACTACCTCTTGTGCAGTGAAAGTGCTTGTCTTTAGTTTCTTTAAAGATAAAAGATAATAAAAACATAAATCATTCAGCCAGACAAAGGTTAAATCACACATATACTTTCATTACTATTTACAAATTCACTTATCCAGCCAAAATCTAAGACAGTGTACTTGACTACTGATACATGTATTTTTAAGTTGTCTACTTTCTTCCTCGGTACGGTGTATCAAGGATAACATAGTACTCAAAGTAACTCTGAATTGAGGAATGGTTCATAGAGTGCTTGTTTAATTCTGCTGGGTATGCCCCACTAAAAGTTGTTGCAAAAGAATGAATAATATTTTAGAAAAAAAAATTTACAAATTCTACCTCAGTCTATTTTCATTGCTCTTTGAGGATTTGTGCCATTCTGGGCGAAATCCTCAGCAACTAAGGTCACTTTCCACTTGCCCGGTCTGTCCGGTCCGACAAGTGAGTTCTCAAATGGAATCCACAAGTTGTTAGCACCAGTCTTGGCCAGACCAAACACGCTCATGGATCAGAACCGCTCAGTTCTAAAAGTTGGGATTATGTTGGAGAGGAGTGAGCCCGAGAGTTCCTGTAACTTGTCTGTGATTGGACAGCTACGTTGACCTTGACCTTTCCATTTTCACTGGTCAGAACCAGTTCTTTTCAGCTGGCCAGAACAGACAAATGGAAAAAGACCCAAGAGTTCTTAACTTAGTAACGGACCCAAACTAAATAATCCTAAAGGTTCGTCTTATTTCTTTAGTATCCAATGCCCATAATAGAATCTCCTAAAATAAGCCCCCACATCCTCTCTTCAGTCACACGATGAGGGGGGATAACATCTCTACTAAATGCTGTTTAAGCAATATTATTACAACTAAGAAGATAATGATGTTGATATTCAAATTTGTTCATGTCATATTGTAAAAGATTAACAAGCAATGGTTTCTGGTCGAGAACAGAAACAAAAACATGATTTTCATCAATTTCAGTTGTCTTACTGAATTCTTTACTTTTGAATTAAAATGCTAAAGGTTAAAATTCTACTTAGAACTATTTCAAGAACTATATTTAGTCATGAGAAGTTTGAGAAATTGTGCCATGATTTCCATAATTATAATTTTCCTGTATAGTCAATGAGAGCATTATCACACTATTGAGAACTTAATCTTTATAGCCAAGTTATACGGTGACAGCTCGTGGTGGAGAGGAGGGTGTTGGAGGTGAAATGAGAGGTGTGTTCTCATCTGCTTCATCACTGTTTGATGCCTGTCCACCTTCAAGATCATGTGAATGTCGACCACGCCCATGGCTGTCTGTTTCCACAGACCTCTTGCACACAGGGCAAGTTCGTTTGCCCTCTGTCAGCCATGGATCAACACACTTACAGTGATACACTGAAAAAAGGAAGAAAGTGTGGTCTTATTATCAAAAAAAGGAAAACAAGTTGTAATAAAAATTAGTATACATTGGCTTTTAATAATGTTATTCTGTCAAATAAATTCATTATTTTAAGTGGGGGGAATTTATTCATTAGAAGCATTTATTTTGATTCATTTGCGATATTTTTTATTTCTAATATGGGTAACAGACTTTATTCTGAGTTAGAATTTCTTTGAAATAAAATGGTAAGCTCCAAGTCCAAAAGCTATGGAAAAGGGAAGAGAAGGTGATGAACACTGGAAATCATAAGATATACCAATATTGTGATGGTTATCTGAATAGACTGTTAGTACATGTATTGGGGAGGGATATCCTGTTCATATACTCACCATGTTCGCATGGCAGTATTCTGAGCTTATCGCCATTCTGGTACTCATCAAGACAAATGGCACATACATCATAAAAATCTTCACCTGTAACAAAGCAATTCACATGTCAAAGAAGCCATCAAACTCTGCTCTTGAGTGGTGCAGCCCTACTGTTTGCAGCTAGCAAGTAAACAAGATTCAATAATGCAACTTTGATGCAATAATTCTAGTCGCATCAATCACTTAGCTCCAGATACATAAACGTACATAACACATCAAAAACAATCCTTGTTAAGCAAACAAATACTTGACATTACCATGAATATCCTCAGTTGATAGAAGTTTACCCATAAAATGATCTGTACATGTAGTAGTGGAAACAATTGCTGTTATTTATTCTAGCTTTTGAAGCAGTTGATGTAAACCCATAAAAACAATAACCATTCACTTTACTTTTCTTGAACAGAAAAAATGATTGACCAAGTTTATTGTCCTAACTTTTGAACCAGTTGACAGAAATAAATAATCATTATAATGACCAGTCATTCACTTGTGGAGGTAACAAGAGCTTGTGCTCAAAATGTTATAGCTGATAATTTTCAGGAATTTTAAGGCAGGCTTAATAAGCTACAGATTTGATGAAGTCCTTTATAATCTTGTTTACTATGCAACACTGTACATGTATGTTCTCTACCCCTTCCTCACATTCTCATTATTTTCAAATTCTCACTTACCTTTTTTGAATTTCTTTGTTGGAATTTTTCTTAATTTCCCAGGTGAAAGTCGGCTGCGGCGCTGTTCTAAGAAATGTCTGTAATAGCGACTGATCTGTTAAAAAAACACAATACATTTTAAAAAGTTATAATATCAAACTATAACTATATAAGGCCAGGTTAAAAAAAAATATAAGTTGTTTGGCATTGCCACCCAAACATCAATAAAGACCCTGACCACAATTTTTGCTATTTCTTATTTTCAAACTTCTTATTTTAATCAAAGTGCTCCTGATCATTTTGAACTAACATTAACAAAAATACCAAAATGTTTCCTCCTGATCAGTTTTTAGTTAAAAACAATGTTTTTAAACTTTAAAACACATCTCGATCAATTATTCTGATGTGTCAGACAGTTACAACAAATGCAATTGGGTTCAAAATAACAAGTTCATGTTTTCTTTGCATTCAATTCTGAGACAATGACATCACATAATACCGTAAGTGTCATTTTTATCAGACATACTGTCCTACGTTCTGAAGAAAAAATTAAGGAAAAAATCGAACCACCTAACCATGAACGTTTTGTCAAAATGATGCTAACCAACATTATTTTTACCTTGCCTAACAGCATTTGTTTACAGACTGTTGATAAATGAGCCAGGAAGGTTGACTCACCATAAACATTGCCATCAGGACAAAACATATGCCAACAATGATGGCAAATGGTATCAGATAAAACCTAATGTCCCAGTAGATATCTTGTGGAGTAATCTTGACCAGGCACCTGAAACAAAAAGTACAAATTAAAACTTTCATGTTGATTTGAGCTGCAATAAATTACACACAGAAGATTAATTGACTGTCTGTCTAGAGTCATGCATATATGTACAGTTCAAGGTTGAACTTATGCTGACTAGGCAAAATATGAGGCTTTGTTTGACAAAAGATTTGACTGACAGCAGACCAAAACAAAATTCAAGGAAAAAACCTCACAGGCTGCATTCCAACAAAAAAACAGTGGTTAACTTTTCTGTGGTTAGGAAAATTAATGTAATCAAACATTCATAATCCTGCCTGACATAATTACTTGAAACTGAGGGAGAATAAGCATATTTAATCATCAATAATTATTACTTTCTTGGGTTCTTTGATTCAACCATGCAACACTGAACAAAGCTGATTAAAATGACAATCATGATGACTTAAACTTCACATACCCTGGTGTGTTGGCATGTTTCATAAGGAATTCTCCACCTTCCTGTGAGTAAAACAATTTAGTAACAACAACAGTAAGAATTGTACAGTTGGATTGTATTGATTCAATAGAATATCCAAACACTCTGACAACACAGGAGATTGGAAACTCTAAGGGAAGAAGGAGGGAAGAGAGGGAGGCCAAAAAAAGAAGGGAGAGAGGGAGGGAGGGGAAAAAGGGAAAGGGGAAGAGAGGGAGGGGGTATCAGTATTCAAAGATTTAAAGGAAAAGGATCCATAGGACTATGGGAGTAACAAATAATGAAGCAAAATTTCCTCATCAGGAAGATACAAAATAATAAAATATTTTCTGACACCAAATAAAATCTAATTTTGCATATGACAGTAAACCAATGTCCCATTATTACGTGGTCCTGGGTTCTTCCCCTCATCCCAATCTAAACTTTAAGGACTTTTCGAGGACTTTTCATGGTACAGTAAAGTCATTTTTATGGACAAGCATGTTGCACCCAAGTACAACAAAAAAACACCCTAAAATCTAGCAAAGTAGCCTCTGATTTAAATAAAGGACTACAAAACAAAGCTTGATCTATTTACTAATATATTGGAGGAACTGAGTGTCCTTTCCAGAGAAATTCTCACTTGCACACAACTGGCATATATAACATTTTGTCGTACAAAAATACAAACTTCAAAGTCAGGCAGCAAGAAGATAAATTTTAAGGACTTTTCATGGACTTGGGCATTTTTTCATGTTTTTTAAGGACTTTTGAGTACTTAAATTTTGAAAACGAAAATTTAAGGACTTTCATGGTTTTTATGGACCCGTATGAACCCTGGTGGTCTGTACACTTTGCACAAACCTCCATGATTTTAAAAAAACTTTCCAACATTTGACCATGTTAACAATAAAAATCTCACAATATCTGTTAATAGAGGAATATATTAACACATTTTGATTTATTCAATGTCAAAAAATGTGCATTGTTATAACTGCATTTGTTGTTGAGGATGCTTTGAAAATGTATTAATTGATCAGTGAAACAGCCCTGGCAATCTACATGATTTGACCAGGCACAGAACAGTTCGTTAGACACAATTATGTATTTTCAATTTCTATTCAGGTTTACCTTTCCCACTGATATGACAATATCCCTTCTAAGGTCACGGTCATCTGTAGAGGTTAACAATGGAGTCAGAAACTTGTGATAACAAATTAAGAGCTTTTCTTATCACTATTTTCACGCAAACATATAAACGAATCAATTAAACCAGAAGATCCAAACATAATAGATTTCAAAATACTTTTTTATTTATTTTCAGATTGAGCACAATGTGCAAGGTGGAGAAAACCTATCAAGGCCAAAAGGTTTATTATGATGCTTTCAACACCTTCTACCCACCCACCAACCCACTGGTAAAAATTGAAAACTCATCCTGTAATTACACCCTTAAACTAAAAAAATCACACTCAAAAATTACACCTTAGAATACATACAACTTCTAAAACCTAAATCAAAATGTCCTTCTGAGCGTTTGAATTTGTTGTTAACCCTTTCACTACTGACCCGGCCGCAGCCGGCCGGTCCCAAATGTTACAAATTTCCTGAACCGGCCGCAGCTGGCCACTCGAAAGTCACTTTGTTTACACGCCTTTCCCCTCCCCTACATAGTTAAAATTGTTATTCTATTGTTTGAACAATAAACTAGGAGTATTAGCCAATCAGATTGCACCAACTGCGCATAACATTTACGTATGGGAAGGATGTAGTGGGGCGAGAAATTTCCTTCTTCAGTGGTATAAACATAGCGGCCGCCATGATGGACACGTTTGGAAAAGTGTGTTCATTATGGCGGCTCCTATGCTTATTACTGCTGAGGAAAGAGATAATCTTTTTGGAGATTCTGATGAAGAAGAAGTAGAATTTGAAGGATTTCAGGTTGGAGACG
>JANSTQ010146582.1:0-12218 GCA_026167885.1 Bergia puertoricense
CAAACGTTAGTAAAGGTAAGGAAAATAAATTTGAAACCGTTGTATGAAAGATGGCGTATAACGCTAGAATTCAAAACTGAGAGCTAAGCACGCGCAAAAAATTAAGACACGCTGAAAAACAAAATGTAACATCAAGTGCGTGCAACAATAGTCCGTATCAAAACGAAAGTGAAATAATGACTATGTAATATACTTTAGTATCAACCAAACAGGTGAATAGCACTTTTCGCGCACTCTGATTGGTTTATAAAACACCGAAAATCCTGTGCTATTCATTTCGGTCACTCATGCATAAAACGAGCGCGCGCGCGAGTTGGACATGCGTAAGACTGAGGCTATTTTTCGCTCACTTTTTTTGTTGAAAAAAATGGAAATAAATCATTTTTAAAAGTGCTATTCACCTGTTTGGTTAATACTGAAACAATTATCTCCCCCAGTGTCGGTGCCTAGCGATTGATACTTACCACCACTACTAAATATCCATCACTAGTCACCTCCACTTCGGGGGATAATTGTTAAATATTGTACAGTCAGAATTCCAGGAAAATGCTCTGTGCATTTACAGCGCATTTCGAAAATTGTTCATGTGTAATTACTTTAAAATATGCAAATTCCAATTATTAACAGTTAACTGCAATGACGTAAACTCCACAGCATAAAATACTCGTTGTAAGTTGCGTAATAGAGACCTTTAGATCCGGGAACGAGTACGAGATTTCACGCGCGCACGCATTTACGTTAGCAAAGTCGTCATCAAGAAGACGACTTTGGCAAGAAATCTCGTAGTCTCGACAGCCAGTTTGCTAATGTGTGTGCGCGCGTGTAATCTCATACTCGTACTTGTCCTCGGATCTAAAGGTCTCTACTTACAGTTGTTCCGATGAAACATGAAAAAACTCTAATCTTTGAACCAGTTTTAAAGACATTGTTCTATGCTTTTTAAAAAAATTTTCTATGGGTTTTATTCTGAGCACTATGAAAACAACAAATTGATTTTGAAAGAGGAGTGACTTACCGAAAAATAACGCGAGAATCGAACTCACAAAATCTTTGTTGTAGTTTTCATTCCATGATTGTGACGAAGTTTCGCACAGAACTTCAAGACTTAATTGAGCATGTTGAAGACGGCGGCAAGTCGGCAGCTCTCTCCCGTTTCAGACAATTTATTTGTTTTCAAAAGCTCAGAGTCATATCCAGACGTACCGAAAAATACAGAATCAAAAAAAGTATATTGTCAAAAACTTTTAAACCCCAACACGCTTGAGGCACTCCGATTGGCTGCTTGCTAATGAGGCAATTTTAGCAGGGTGGGGGGAGGGCATTTGCAAATACAGCGAGGGCTTTATTCCGTTTCTCTGCAAAACCTACAGTTGGGACACAACTTACAAATTACTACATCCATGTGACGTAAAGTGATTCTAAAAGCAGTTTTTTCACACTGTCTAATGTTCACTCTAAAAAGCGTAGTTCATTTCCGTATTACTCTGCGAGTGAAAGACCGAGCCATCCGGGGTAGGGTTATCCCCAAGGGATCTCTAGCAGGTGAGAGTCCAGTCGGCACTGTGCCGCGGCAAAGCAAAGGCTTCGACAGCGAAAACAGAGAGCCACAGGAGCCCACAACGTTGTCCCATCATTAATGTGCCCCACTGGAGGGCATCAGTTCATTTCCCTGATCGACCTTATCAAAAGGGATCTTTCACGGCTTTGCGCATGCTCAGAAATTTATTGACAAAAAAAGCTGTTTCCAGCTAAAATATCTCTAAACAGTCACTGTTCAGATACCAATTTAAGTTTTTCGAGAGGTAATCGCTACGGATGGTCTGTTTTAGGAGGCGATTAACTTGGATTGTAGTTTTAATTCTTATGTTCCGGGCCGGAACACAATGTAATAAATTGCTTTAAAACGCATAAAACCTTGGCAGAAATGATTAATTACTGTCTTATTGGTGAATTTAAAAGTTTTTTCTTCTGAAATTATTTGGATAAAGAACGTAAAAATTAAACTTCTGAAAAAGAGAAAATTCCTTGACTCGGTCACGGCAGAGCCCCTTTAGCCACCTCCTGAAACCTGTGTAGCACATGTTGTAGTTGTTTTGGCCGTCATCGATAACGATGGACACATATAATGAGTTGACAAAAATTCCTTCAAAAGAACAGCCACATTTTTTGTTTTAAAGACTCATCATCTTTCAAATTGTTTTCATTTCCGAAAACAAAATTCAAGGTATCGATCCACTTAATTACCTGCTCTTGGCATTTCTAGACGAGCTTCTTCTCTCTGTGCTGTCCTTTTTCTTGTTCGCAGCACTGAAACATAACGACAAAACTACGATAAGAGTCGAACAACAAAATGCTAGGCCTATTATTGCCTACAGGTGAAAATCCAGGATTAATGCCCAGCCTTGCTTAAATTTGGATGACATCAAAGTGCCCGAAAAAAACTAGTTTTTCTAACAATGACTACCTATCCTATCTAATATAGATTCGTTGAAGGTGTTTACAATACTGCTGAAAGAGTTTCAGATTTTCGATTTTCAGTGGTTCTTTTCTTGGAATTAAACTTTCCACCAAGGTATGAGGTACAGCAACGTAAGGTGAAATACGGTAAAGTCAGGTATATATATAAGGTGATTCGTGAAGTACGGTACGGGAAAGTAAGGTGAGGCAAGGTGAGGTAGAGTAAGGTAGGGTGAAATACAGTATGGTAGGGTGAAATACGGTATGGTAAGGTGAGATACGGTAAGGTAGGGTGAGATACGGTAAGGTCAGGTAAGGTGAAGTACGGTACGGGAAAGTAAGGTGAGGCAAGGTGAGGTAGAGTAAGGTAGGTGAAATACGGTAAGGTAGGGTGAAATACGGTATGGTAAGGTGAGATACAGCAAGGTCAGGTAAGGTGAAGTACGGTACGGGAAAGTAAGGTGAGGCAAGGTGAGGTAGAGTAAGGTAGGTGAAATACGGTAAGGTAGGGTGAAATACGGTATGGTAAGGTGAGATACAGCAAGGTCAGGTAAGGTGAAGTACGGTAAGGTGAGATACAGTAAGGTCAGGTACGGTGAAGTACGGTACGGGAAAGTAAAGTGAGGCAAGGTGAGGTAGAGTAAGGTAGGGTGAAATACGGCAAGGTAGGGTGAAATACGGTAAAGTAGGGTGAAATACGGTAAGGTAGGGTGAAATACGGTATGGTAAGGTGACATACGGCAAGGTCAGGTAAGGTGAAGTACGGTACGGGAAAGTAAGGTGAGGCAAGGTGAGGTAGAGCAAGGTAGGGTGAAATACGTCAAGGTAGGGTGAAATACGGTAAAGTAGGGTGAAATACGGTATGGTAAGGTGAGATACGGTAAGGTAAGGTGAAATACGGTACGGGAAAGTAAGGTGAGCCAAGATGAGTTAGAGTAAGGTAGGGTGAAATACGGTAAAGTAAAGTAACATACGGTAAAGTAAGGTGAAATACGGTACAGGAAAATAAGGTGAGGCAAGGTGAGGTAGAGTAAGGTAGGGTGAAATACGGTAAAGTGAGGTGAAATTCGGTAAGGTAAGTTAAGGTGAGACACGGTAAAGATAGGTGAAATACGGTAGGGTAAGGCGAGATTGGTAAGCTAAGGTGAGATACGGTAAGACGAGGTGAAATTCGGTAAGGTAAGTTAAGGTGAGATACAGTGAGGTGAGGTACAGCAAGGTATGGTGAGTTACAGCAGGGTGAGGTACGGTAATGTGAGGTACAGTAAGCAAAGGCAAGGTAGGTAATGCAAGGTACGGTAAGGCAGGATGAGATACGGAAATATGAGGTACAGCAAGGTACATGTAGGGTGAAATATGGTAAGGTGAGGTACAGCAAGTTAGGATGAGATACGGAAAGGTGAGATACAGCAAGGTACATGTAGAGTGAAATATGGTAAGGTGAGATACAGCAAGGTAAGGCGAGTTACAGTAAGGTGAGATACGACAAGGTAAGATACCTTAAAGTACAGAAATAAAGTGAAGCATTCAAAAATTTGGGATAATCTAAAAGTAATTGCAACTACAATGAAAAAGTACGGGAAAACGAACAACAAAAATTATACATATAAGGGCGAAACTCACTCCTCTTCCTGTTCCACCAAATCCAAGTTTTTCCACTTCTGAGACTGTTCTAAGCCTCTTCCTTTTCCACCTTTCTTCTTCTGCGGCGACACTTTGGATGTTTTAGTTTTGGTAGCAGCACTAAAACAAAGCGTTCAAATCAAGTGTTAAGCTTGGGCATTTAGGTGATTGCTTGTTTAATACCAGTGTACTGACCAGCTCATATCTCTGGTTTCAGTAGTATCAAGAGGATGAGAATCTGACTTGCCCCTAGACCACTGACTCGTACCCAGTCGCCAAAGGGAAAATGGGGCGAGAGAAAGTGAGATGCTCGTGGGAAGCTCTCGCTCGACTTTTTCCTCGAAAAAACGACTGGGCACGAGTCAGCCTAGACGAGACAACGCGATACCAACCCATTTAGGTTAGCCCCCAGCAGAAGCCAAAAAAGTCGACTGAAACAAGTGAAGTAAAGTGCTTTGCTCAAGGACACAACAAAGTGGTCGGGTCAAGCTTCAAAGTCATGACCTTTGTCCAGATTACAAGTGAAGCACGCTAACCTGCGTTAATCAACCAGTTGGACCCAACTTTGTGAAGAGAAAAAGGAACTTTCGTCCATCAGATACGAATGCGTTTTTTGACAACGGAAATGCGTTGTGTGACTGTAAACCAAATATATGAATTAAAGAATAAAGTGGTTACTTTTGGTGCTTAAATCGCTGTTACGTGTAATGAACGTATTGGAAAAAATAACTTCGCAAAAAATATCAAAAATATTCACTTTTGTTGATTCTTCATTTCCACCCTGTCAGCGGTTGTTTTCTCTTCCTCGGCTCCATCCGCCTCGTTCTCGTTGCCAACTGGTTCATTGTAATCGTCCCTTTTCATCTGCTTGTTGTCAGACGATCCATAATACTGAAACTCCTAAAAGAGATTCAACGCAGAACTTCAGAATCATACATATTATCTATTACTATACTGGAATTATAGAATGAGATATTTGTGTAAACAGCTTTTCAATACATAATTCAATTCGAACACTTTTATTTAGACGTTTGGTAGGAGCCAACCAATTTCAGACTGTTGTGTTGTAAGTTGAGTCACATGAAAATTGATTCCACAACAATGACAGAAGGCTCTCGCATATGTCAAAATAAAAACCTCGATCTATCAACCATAAACATTTCAAATATTCGTGGCATTTTGCTAAAAGTTTTTGAAAACTTTTTCGGCAATTTTCGAAACATTCCGAACATTTTCGAAAATCGTCAAAATCTTCCCGATCACTTTTTCGAGAGTTACCGATTGTTTCCGAATGGTTCCCGATTTTTATATTTGTCTCTATCATAATAAGAAAAATACATGCTGGTTTGAAGCTACAAACTCATGTGGTAAAACTACTATTATTAATTATAAGAGTATTACTTTGATACTCTACAAAGCTGAGATCTGTAAAATAACATCGCCTTCTTAGGTTGGAAAAACTGCGTTGCTGGTCTGCTTAATTTTACTGACCCTATCTAAACCGCTCAGCAAAAACGGCGCTAAAATCTAATTTGACAGGTATAACACAATTCTTTTGTACAATTCTTTGAGGAAATTAAACAGTTCGAAGAAGTGTTATTGTTTCTTTTGGCTAAGACCGCTAAAAGCAAACAAAAAACTCGACAAGAAAGTCCTTTATTCCAGGAATCTAAACTCCAGTTTACTTGCTTTCGTGGTAACACTCATCGTTCAGAGCTCACAAAGAAACGTCAAACTCAAATTTTCATCGGTTCCACAACGACACGTATGTTTGACTTAGTTTTAACTAGCTTAATCTAGAACTTTTCAAAACTTAAAAAGTAGGAAAATTAGGGTCATAAAAATATGAAGAACAAAACCTTACCTTCTTGTCTATAGTGGTGGAAAAGTGAGCACTCTTTTCCTTTAACAAGGCCACGAGGGTGGGGTACACATCCCCCTCCCTGTCGTAATTGATGTCCCCCTCGGATGTCTTGCCCTTGTTCAAGTAGTACCCGGATGTGCTGGCAGTGACGTACAGCATGTCACCATCAACTGGTTTAATATCCAGATAGCTGATGTCGCCGTGCACTTGGCGCCACGGTGGGGCATGACACCCATTGGAAAACTGAAAATCTGTTAATTTAAATTTTCTTATTATTTTTCAAAGAAACCAAAAGTTATACTTATGCAATACGAATTCTTACATTTGGTTTTCGCATTTTTTGCGATGGCAAAAAAAGGTATCGAAAAAAGGTGTCGCAAAAATTTGGTGTCACAAGACAAAACCTCTTTTTCAAATTTTATTTTTTCCTTTGCATAGTTATATTCATCGGAAGTGACATGAGAACCGTAGTCAGGTGGTGGCAAAGTTTTGGGCAAAACAAAACTGAGCATTTTGAAAAAGGCGGCTAATCAGCAGGTCTTTCTCGTTAAAAAAAATATTTCCTTCAGCAAACGCTCATATTTAAAAATATCTACGAAAGGCAAAGTAGTTATAACACAATGTTCTTTCCAAATATCGACAAAATTTCAAGCGTTTTCCATGGATGAGGGGGCTGGGTGTTGAGGGGATACTACCTGCAGTTAGTATTTTAGGGGTTGTAATTTTTGGTTGTAATTTTGGTTGTAATTGGTAATCTGGGGTTATACTTAGAGGGCAAGTAATGGAGAGAGTGTCTAAAACATATCGAAAGTGCTTGAAACTGCTGGAGTAGAGCAAAACACAACAGTTGCCTGATGATCACCTCAAGGCGTGAAACTTTAAAGTTGTAACCATTTTACATTTTACATTTTGTAATTAGTAGAGTAAGTTAGGTAAATTAAAGTGTTCTTAATTTGGTTGTTCATGTCTTCACCTCCATACAGTATATTTTAGGACATCTTAGGCCACTGAGGTACTGTATACCTTAGAGTAGTGAACTTTCTAGGTGAACATTAAAATTGACGTATTTTGTATTTTTAATATTAAGGAGTGACAGCTTCAGAATCCTGGAAAATATCTTTGAAAATACTACTTAAGCAATGGCCTACTGCAAAGGGGATCTTCATTGAGTTTAATAAGGATTTTACATATTTATAAAGAGTTGAAAAACTCAAAAAGCACAGTCAAATACATACCAAGTGTCCATTCAATAGACTCCAAGCAGCCACCTTCACAATCACCAGAAAATGACTTCAAAAGTTCATATTCAGTCTGTTGAGACAGAATGATATTATTTTTACTTAAATATGAGCAATCACAAGCTCTAGATCCGTCATAGTGGGCATAGTACTCGGTAAAGTATTCTTACCTGTACTGCTTTTGGGTTAAGTCTAACTTCCCTGTGAAAAAAAGAAACAAAAAAAAATAATTTAAAAAACAATTATATGCCTAAAAAATCCTTGTTCAAATTGAAAATGTAAAACTGGTTTGCTGCTCTTTAAAATAACTGATACTTGTACTGTAGACATTTGTACAATTTTTATTATCTCTCGTGCAATAATTTGCAATCTTGGTCAGTTGGATAATTAACAGGTGGACACTATTTCTGACTACTGTGCCTAACTCTGCATGCAATTTGGTTAAACTTACGATAGTTTTAAACGTTTTAAAAAGAAAGTATGCAGATATTAGAATGGGTGTCAATAAAGTATGAACCCCCCATTTCGACCCCCTTTTGGACTCCCATTTGGACCACCTTTTGGACCCCATTTGGACACCCATTTGGACCCCCTTTTGGATCACCTTTTGGACACCAATTTGGACCCCCTTTTGGATCACCCATTTGGACCCCCTTTTGGATCACCTTTTGGACACCCATTTGGACCCCCTTTTGGACCACCTTTTGGACACCCATTTGGACCGCCTTTTGGATCACCTTTTGGACCACCTTTTGGGCACCCATTTGGACCATCTTTTGGACCCCCATTTGGACCCCCTTTTGGACACCCATTTGGACCCCCTTTTGGATCACCTAAGATTAGAACCTATTAGAACCACCACCACAAGGAGGAATGCTAAACAGTAAAGAAATTGGACTTGACTTACTTTGCCATGTTTTCTACTGATGAGTGCAGGAGCTGTACGTCCATCTGGTTAATAAGTAACATCAATCTGAAAGCACTGTCCAATTCGTCAACATTCTCAGCGGCATCTGCTCTGGCCTTAACAAGTGCCTCATGAGCCTTGAGAAGGGCATTGTCTGTGCTGCTTACTTGCGCAAAAGCAGGGCCCATAATATTGGCAACTGGATCACGATTTTCTGAATTCAAAAGGAAATGATACAAAGTGTAACATACAATATATACAACCAAATGTAGATTTAAGGGGTGAATCGTATGGCTAGTCTGCTCCTCCCCCCATCATAGTTTAGTAAGAGCAGTAATAATTATGTAGTTATATTTTGTAAAATTGTATTATAGAAATTAAATTATATATCTAATATTTACAACCTAAATGTGCTAGATAGCATTAGATGACTTATCATCTAATCATTGTGAACAATATGTTAATCATAATGCTATAACTATTGTTACAATATATGTACAAGTATAATTTCTCTAAAATCTCACCTTCTAAACAAGCCTGCACCTCACGGCATTTCTTCTCCCCAGCTGCTTGAAGTACATTCTTGATTTGCTCAAAATTCCAAACTTTGATCACATACTCGTCACCATCCTAGTATTGTCAAGAATGAAACTAGACATTAAACGTATGATAAACATACTACCATGATATGATGACTTAATTGTCTTCTTTTCTGAAGATCAAGAGTATAGCACCTCCTGGATGCAGGACAACAGGAACTGAGAATTCAAGTGCACACCATTTAGCACTTTAGGAAGTGAAAAGGTTTGAAAAAATTATGACTCTTCTGACTGAAAAGCTGGCAGACAAAGGGGCTGGAACTAAAAAACATAGGGACAGGAGGCTGGGAGATTATGGTTAAACTGGGAGTTCAACCGAGACAAAGTGACAGGAAGCTGGGAGACAACTGACAACATTAGCTGGGAGAATGGGTAACAGGAAGCTGGGAGAATGGGTAACAGGAAGCTGGGAGAATGGGTAACAGGAAGCTGGGGAGAATGGGCAACAGGAAGCTGGGAGAATGGGTAACAGGAAGCTGGGAGAATGGATAACAGGAAGCCCTATGTGCAACAAAAGAACAGGAAACAAAACAAGACATATACCTGTAGGTTCATATACTACATGTGTTCTCCATTTATAAAATACAAACCTTGCTCATTATCAGCAAGGACTCTCCATCTGGTCCTTTTGCCTGAGACTTCACCTCATTATCACTGTGAGAATTAACATGAAATAATTTGATACCCTTCGCTATATCAAAAATCAGATATTTCATAATTAAGATTTACATAATATTCTAGTGATAAATCTGAGTGTCTGTTCTATAAAAGAAAGCTGATTGCTGAACAAACATTTTATATAATTGCAAATCTATAGGGCTGACATTGTATGTACATCAAACTTAACAACATCTTGCAACATCCAATTCTTAATTAATAAATTATTATAATTTATGTAAGGTTATTAGCCAGAAATGACACATAAAATTAACATGCTTTGTCACATCTACAGTTGCAATTCTGTATAAAGTAAAATATATTAAAATTTGTTAGTCATCACAAAAGATGCTCAACCATTTTTGGAAAATGTGTACTATAAGAAATAATAATCTAACCATGCCTTCTTCTTCAAGCTGGGGCAGTCATTGTACAGTATACAAATGACTAAATTCTTCATTACAAAAAAATTTCTGAGGAATAATGAAAACTAAGGAAAAAACAGTCTTTTACCTAGACTCTAGTTGTTGTTTATTGCCATGGCAACAAATACACAAAAATTCAACATGACAGTTATCAGCTGACATTTTGGATTTTGAGATATTTTAAAGGAAGTACCTAGAAAACAGCATTTAATTATTAACTAAAACTATGACATAATTTTTAAACAAAAATAAAAAAATCATGAGTTTTCAACCATTTTTAGCAAAAAATTGAATTGTGAAGGCAAAATCTAACTTCTGTGACTTGTAGGTTCAGTTTGACCCCCCCCCATCCTTAATATTCTAGGGTTAAGGTAACATGACACTTACCTAACTTCATATCCTAGTGAACCAAAATTCAGACTCCCAAATGAATCAGGTTTAAGTGTTGAGTTCCACTTAAATGGCTCTTTGAATACAGTGTCTGCCTCTCTGGGATTCTGACTGACCAGACTCTCAACACTGGTGATGACATCATTCAACAAAGCCTCATTCTGAGGAGTAAATTCTAGCCTACCCTTCCCATGATCACTTGCTGATGTCCACTGAGCTCGACTTGAAAGAGTGGCTCCCATTGGACAATCACAACAACTAAAACAAAAGAAAAAGGTTATTGAACATAATTTATTTGATACCTGCAAGGTCAGGGCTTCAAAACAACACACTGTGAGTTGCATGCAACATTTCACTAATCCTATTTCTGGTATCCATTTTCATCACAGTTTTACTCTGTCTTTGTGAGTATCTCTAGCCCTCCATTAGTCTCCAACTCTCACTCTGCCTGTTGCAAATTAAATCCTACAGGGTTATCTTTATGAAACCCCTGAAGATGTCCTTGGCCCAGTTCCAATATACCAGTACATGATGTACAAGTTTGTAAATCAACAAGGGTTTGTTTGTCAGCCCTCACATAACATTATGTCATACCTTAATATTCAAGATGATTGCCCAATAGGTTTTGGTGGGCAAAACATTGTAAGGTCAAGCAAACTTTGCTATCAATTCATGTCAGCTGTTGACTTTCTTTCACATCATTTTCAAGAAATAAACCCTATTGAGCCAAACTTAATTTAATTTTAATTAGGTATGTGTAACTAACTCCTTCAAAACCTGCTAGAATTATCAATCCCTACTAGAACCCTGATTTGCAAATAAAATCTGCACCCTTTGGCTTTCCCAGACTTGAGATGTAAAATCCATACCCTGTCCCAAACTCAATCGACCACTAAACTCACTATATTAAGACACTGATCTTCAAAATAGAGTTTAATGATTCTGATTTTGTAAGGCTAGTTTTTACAATACAGAAGCAGCTGGTTTTGTCATTTTGTAAATAATTGGCATAACAATTGAATTAATTTAAACCCTGCGAAGTTCTGAAGTTCACCAGACATAAATTTTGCTTCAAAACATTAATCAAACTCGCTCTGTGCGTTATGACCAAACACAACCAAATCATGCTTCACGCACACCGGACCTCGTCAAAAGATATGTTTAAACGCGCTAAATAAAATGCCCTCTAGCACTGAAAAACTAAAAAATGAAGAATACTGCAAAAAGTCAAAATATTTATAATCGATCACTAGGAAGCAATGTACATGTAAATCTTGTGCGTGTGACCAGTCGAGGCGATCTTGATATACTATAGTGTAACTACAGTGGATTGTATTAATAATTGATATTAAATGCATTCCAAATGTACATTTCTCTTAACTTTTTCGACATGTTCGCAACAAATCAAATCACAACTAGGCGAAAAACTTTTCCAAGCCAGTCATGCGATCAGTCGCCATTTTGACTTGGATCAATAAATTTTGGCGGTTTGTTAAATAAATTCATTGGGAATTGAGAAATGGCATAATCATTTGCAATCTGAGAGGCCTGAAGTTAATTAAAAGGCATTAAACAGTTCATTTTCACCTACCCTTTCCTGTTTCATAAAATATTTACGACCCAACTTTTGCAATCTGCACTTCAGTGTTTTCGCACGATTTGTTCAGCGATGGATTGTTCTGGCGGTAGTTGTTGCCATGGCAATAACAAATCCTGAGAAACCGCTGGCCAGATGAACAATGGTTTCATACAATTTTTTAAACTGATATCCATACTATGAAATTACAGCAATAATTTATAAAAGCACAATCCGAGAGATATGTGTTTATAATCTTTTTAAAACAATCAACAAACTAAATATTTAAGTAACGTATAGTGATTGCTACTAACCGAAAGTTTTCATAGAAGTGATCAACACTTGTTATCAAAATATTTAAAAATTTGATTTACATTTTCGCAAATCACTACTATGACATTTCAGAAAAATCTACAGATTCTGTTTTCTTGAAAACTTGTGTGCCAATAATCTTAACGCGGTGGGAAGTGTGTGTGTGTGGG
>JANSTQ010146593.1:0-12216 GCA_026167885.1 Bergia puertoricense
GGGGGTAGAAAGTGCCCGCGCTGATTTCAACCGCACATAACTTTTTCAGTATTTAAGCAATACCCACCACATTTTGTGACTTTTCCTAAAATTTATCAGAGAACACATTGCAAGCAACGTTTTTTAATGTAGGGAGGGGGACTGTGTTTCATTGGAAACAACGTTTTCGAAGCCATATTTGTCCGAAATTGGGAATTTTTGTCTTTTTCAAAATAATTTTTTATGTGTTTATGCAAGTCTTCATAAATTGAGCGGGAAAAAACATTTTTTTACATCGTTTGGATTTTAAAAATTTCGCAATACATTTTGGCAAATTCAAGATCGCAGCTGTATGACGCCACTGTGACGTCATATGACGTCATGCGTCCAACAAAGATAACTCAATTTGCTTAGATTGAGAAGTTGTACATACCCTCCAAACTTCGTTTTGTTTCATTGAATATTTTCCGAGCTACAGGCCGCGGGCACTTTCTGCCCCCCCGTGACCAGGAACCCCCCAAAAGCCCGTGTAAGATAGGGTTAAGCTTTTGTCATCGCCTGGAATTAAAAATTTCCACTAAGACGTCAGAAAAAATGCGACACTTCCAACACTCACGCAAAACTGATATTATTCTACGTACAATTCCAACTCTAAAAATCATGATCATCATCATCATCATCATCATCATCATCATATGAACACTGTCGCGACAAAACCACAACTAGGAAGCTGAGCTGAAAACGCGCGCTGACGTTAACAATTTATCCTTAATAGTGTTTATAAAAGAAAAAGAAATAATAAGAAGCGAGGACGAGTTTTTGGGATTCACAGCATAACGGCATAAACAGGCAGCCAGGACACGATTAGTAAGGACGTCAGTTGATGTTAAAACAATGGCTTTAAGTGAGTTTTTTGGTTATTTTCAAATCTTAATAGTAAAATGCCTTTAATTCTTTGTTGTCAAAAACAGTCTTTCCATTAGCAAATGGTGACCAAACAACCTAATAATAGTCTTTTCCAAATTATTGTCTGAAAATAACTTTTTCTTTGACATAGCAGAAAATAAGATAATACAAACTCCGTTTACAAAAGGTTTTAAGTTTGTTTCCTTATAAAAGCAAGAGAACATCATCCTAAGAGCATGCATCTTCCACACACGGGTCTGTTCCAAAATGCGGTCTGTTTAAAAATCCATGAAAGACAAAACTTTTCCAAATATCGAAATAACGGGCTGAAAACGGTGATTTAAGTGAAAGTTAGAGCAGTTTCATTTTCTACACCGAGAAGTGCTAGCAGGCGGTTGAAGTTTTAATCTTGCCATCTGCAATTTTGAAATCTTCAACTAAATTATTCTGATTACGGTTTTCACGTCACAAATGAAACCAAAAATTTATCTGTTATTTCCCCCTGCTGCTCTAGTTTGAAATTCCACAGAGGTAACCAAGACGACGATAGAGACGAAATCATCGAAAACTATAAAGTCGTAGCTCATGAAAAAAAAAGAAAAAGAATTCACTTTTAGCTACAACGTTAGAAGCAAGAAAGCTTGTAAATCATTCCGCCGGGAAAATCATGCACTCTCCTGAAGATACCAGCCGATGGCATATCGAACTTGTGAATGTCTTCGGCCATGCTGTATTTATTGAGATCTGTACGAATCCGGGAACGTAGAAGAACAACAAAACAGCTCCCTAATAGTCGGCGGCAAAGCAGAATAACTGAATGAAAACACAAGTTCAAGCAGATCCCCATTGATCTAAATACCCCAGTATCAATTAATTCGAAGTTACTCAGTTCAGTTTTGAATTTCGACAACTTCCAGTTAGCATTTGAGCAGATGTGAGTTTGGCAAATCAATCCAGCGCTACAAGACTGTTCATCTCCGATTAATTCAGCTCCACACGGAATTGACAGTTTCAAATGACAGTTTGGTGAGAGGTCCGTTTGCAAGTCCTTTTTAAAAAGTATTTTGTCTTTAAGACGTTTTGCCGCTTTGCAAAGTAACAAGTCTTGAACCACGTTTTGGATTTTGAAAAGCGAACGGATGGCTGCGTCTAACCACGGGCAGTGGTGCGGGAAACGCTGGTTAAGAGTATCACTGAGGTGTTTAAATGACACAAAATAACTCAAACCTTTGTTGATGTGTATTGATTTGTACTCACGAAGTCCTATGTCCTTTATAAACTTTTTCTGCAAGCCACTCACCCTGTACTGCCAGATCGCGCTTGATCAGATAGCTTGTAGCCATCAGGTATGCACTCGGTTTTATCAAGCTCAGTAAACCACGTTTCCTTTAGAGCAACTAGATCGACGTTCTTCAAGCAAATATAAATTATAATCGATAAAACAAGCGATCAAAATATTGCAAATTCTCGTCACTTTTACTTTACGTGAGCATGAAAATGATTTTGTGGTTTTGACTGAATAACTTTGTAATGATTATTGACTGTGAAACTTTGATAGCACATTAAACATGTGATCATTTTAAAATTCGCCTGTAACGTTTTAAATTTGTTTTACCCCGCATTACCCCTGAATGATCAAAGCTCGCGCCATCACATACTCTTTCCTCCTACTTCATGTTTACATTTGCTTTTATTTTCATTTAATTTTTTGAATTGAATTAATTTGTTCCCTTTGTTATTGATAAGCAATCGAATATATTGTTAAGCAACTTGGAAAAACTTCACTTGTTTTTTTTGTCAATAATTAAGAATTTGTCTCGCCTAAAGGCTTCAGCAATTAAGTTCAATTTTGACAATATAGGCGTTAACTTCCCAAACTTGCACGACCTTCTATTCTGTGTAACCCAGGATTTAACCCATACATATCATTTAGATTGTTTCGAACTTCGTTGCTCATGTTCTAAGCGTAAGAATATATAGAGCACTGTGTTTAAAACTTGGTGGAAAAGCAACTCCACAACAAATTTTAAATGCTCCTTTTGAATGCTTTGTGACTGCTGCCAGAAAAAGGTTACTCTGCTCAAAATTGTGCCGGCAGAATTTGTTAAGTTTGTCGACCCAAACAGTTGTTGTTTCCACAACATTTTGTTGATTTTTTAACCAATAACAAGTGGTTACAGATCATGAAGTCAAATTTATGGCTTGGATTTTACCTTTCTTCAAACCACATTTTTGGCATATCTGACATGTGCACACAGTTTTACGAACAACAAGTGACGAGCGAGTACTTTTGTCCCGAGTTAAGATTAAAGTTCTTTGCTTTTTAGCCAATCAGAACAAAGTAATTTTGCCCACCATGTTAAAAGTTTATGTAAAAAGAACCCTTAATAAAAGCATTATCCACATATTATAAAGTCATTTTAATCTGATTTCCTTATTTGTTGTCTAATAGCTTGTGGAGGAACACCGCTAGACGTCACTGCAAATAGCGGAACCATCACTAGCCTTTATTATCCTGATAAATATGGAAACAACGAACTTTGTGTTTGGAGAATAACTGTGCCTTCTGGTTATCGTGTTCAACTGAGTTTCACGTCATTCCAGTTAGAAGACAATTGTGACTACGATTATGTAGAAGTCCGAAAAGAGTTGAATGCTGAATCCGTCTTCGTTGGCAAGTACTGTGGCTCTGATATACCCTCCCCGATTCTTGTCAATTGGGAAAGTATCAACGTCAAATTTAGATCGGATTTTATCGAGGCAAGGCAAGGTTTCAGTACAGTTCCCGTTCATCCAGGTAAGATTTTTCCATTATCAAATCCTTTTTAGTATTTTTACAACAATACAATACAATACAATGTAATACTAAAAATATATAAACAAGTATCGATGGGCTTGATAAAAAGAAATCTCGTTAAAATTTGAACGTGTCATTAAAACCTTATCATAATGTAGAATGTAGGACATGTGATGTCATGTTCATGTTCTTGAAAACATTTGCATTCTTTACCTTATACTTTTTGAGTCTGATCAGTATAAAAAATACAGCGCTACCTAGGTCAGAACTATGTATAATCAGCAGAAATCATCTATAAATGAAAATCCAGTGGGATGTAATAATTTCTTAGTTTTGTACACGCATGTACATTGCTGCCGATGTTCGTAGCTTGTACTATAAAATGTTAATGTTTAAAATTCAGAACACGTATCCTGCCCTCCCCTAGACAATACAGCTTTGAAAAACGAACAAACAAAGGCTGACTTGCACTGAATGCTGCCACAAAACTACAACTAGCAAGTTTAACTAAAATCGCACGCTGACGTTAACACTTTATCCTTAAAGGTGTTTGTTAGAAAGAAAAAATACTAAGAAGAAATTAAACGACGAGTTTTGTGTTTCACAGCATAAACAAGCTGCCAGGACTTTGATCAGTTACTTTGTCAATTAATGTTACTGAAAACAATGTACTTGAGCGCGTTTTTTGTTGTTTTCGAATCTGAATGGTAAAATGCCTTTTGTTCTTTGGAAGTGAAAGAGACGAAATTGCCAAAAGTTTCTATATGATAAATAAAGATGTAAAAACAGTATAACGGAACTTTAATATCTGAAGAAGAAAACTGAAAGAACCGCATTGTTTTCAATCCGATTCAGAAATGAGCTCAAGAGTTTTGTTTGAGTTAAGAATGACTCCACCGCGCTACAAAACTCGGAATTATTGATGCAAGGGAAACCAATAGAAAATTTCAACATTGTTTAAAAACTTTTGAAGCGTTGTATTTTGGCCGTCCGAGTTCATGACCTCCAAACTGACTTGCCAGTATCTGTTTTACAACAAAACCAAAGGCATTTAATTTGCGGTGAATCAAAAGAGCTCTTTCATAGTCGAAAACAGTGAATTGTTTTTCATTTTTTAATCACCTTTACTAGTACCAAGAAAAACTACACCGGTCTTTTTCAAAAGAGTTCGAGACGATTATGTTCAGTTTGTCAAACTTCGAAATTTCCGACGGAACTAATGGAGTCCGAAATTCGACAAGAGAATACCAAACTCCAAAGGATGTTGCGGGTCTTGTTCCTCGGTTTTGCCCTGTTGTTTACTTTGACCACTATCGTAGAATCTCAAGGTGAGGAATCAATAACTTTCTCTGTTTCTAATTGTTTGTAGAGTTTTCAAGAAGGTCTGTTATTTAAACTAAATCAAAAACAAATATCCAGGCCACCCACAAATAATCCGACTTTGATAGACCGGACATACTAACGCTGAGATAACCATAGAACACGGCTAGCAAGCTTAGCTATAAACACGAGCAGACGTTAACAGTTTATCTCCAATAGTATTTGTTAGAAAGAAAGAAATAATAAGAAACGAGGACAATGTTTATTTTTCGCAACATACCGGCATAAACAAGCTGCCAGAACTTGATCAGTAAGGACGTCAGTTAATGTTAAAACAATGGACGTAAGCAAGTTTTTTTGTGGTTTTCAAATCTTAATACTAAAATGCCTTTAATCCTTTAAAAGTGAGCAAAAACGAAGGTGTCAAAAACAGTCTTTCTATTAGCAAACGGTGAATAAACGACCAATATACTGTCTGAAAAATACCTTTTCTTTGTTTAAAATTAATTTCTTTATAAATGTTGAAAGTAAAAATGCTCAATCTGCCTGCTTTTTGGTTGCTGTCGAAATTATGCCGGCAGAATTAGATAAGTTCGTCGACCAAAAGAGTTTTTATTTTCACAACGCTCAGCTTTTGTCTTTGTATTGGTTTTTTAACTAAGCATTTTTTGGCAAATCTGACACTTGCACGCAGTTTTCCGAACAACAAGTGACGAGCGAGTACGTTTATCCCGAGTTAAGATTAAAGTCCACTTCTTTTTAACCTACATACATACATACATACATACATTAGACGCCATACATACATACATACGTACTTCCACTTCTTTTTTAAAACCTACATACATACATACATACATACTCTTAGACGCCAGTGTCAGCCCTATATTTACGTACATACATACATACATACATACATACATATATACATACATACATACATACATACATGATGGCTGTCGACTCGTTAGACAAGTATGACCATCGCTGACAGAATCATTCTAAAGTTAGTCATTGTGGGAACGACAGTGGCTTTTGAAACCAGCCAGAGATTTACAATGCTTGTTGCAAAGCCGACAAACGTAATCGGTGTGCACAGGTCCCGAATTACCTGGAGCCTGATGTTGCGGCTGCACATGCCTATTCATATGGCGTGTTAGTCCAGAACGGTTTTTGCAAACCTTCTGGCAAACGTGACAAGTCGGATCAACCTGTAGCACATATTGATTGTAATTTGGTACTGCTCTACCAATGTGGCTTCTCTGGTGGCTGAGGAGGCCAGCTGTAGAGAGACAGATTCTGCCACACTGGTCACATGTGAATTGGTTGACTGACGGATCAACGAATTCTCCTTTTCTTGCGGCTCGTTTAACTTGTGCCCACCTCGCTGCATTCTCATGGAAGGACTTGCAATCTTTGCTGATTGTTTGTCTCCATTTTCCACGGTTACAAGCGATTGTTTCCCAGTCATTGTCATCAATTTTGCATGCTACTAGAGATTCTTTGATGTAATCTTTGTAGCACTTTTTAGGCTTGTGTCGTGGCCGAGTGCCTTGCAGCAACTCGTCACAGAGCATCTGCTTCGAAATCTTGTTTTCTTCCATGCTTATGACATGGCCCGTCCAGCGAAACCTGTGACGATGAACATGTGCTTAATGTTAAAACAATGGACGTAAGCGAGTGTTTTTGTGGTTTTCAAATCTTAATAGTAAAATGCCTTTAATCCTTTAAAAGTGAGCAAAAACGAAAGTGTTAAAAACAGTCTTTCTATTAGCAAACGGTGAATAAACGGCCTATTATAGTCTTGATAAATATGTGCTTCCATGCTAATTGAATTAGCCTTTTCAAGCACAGCTGTGTCAGGCGTGTATGATGTCCAGTGAATTCGAGAATCGACCTTAAGCAACGTTGATGGAATCTTTCAAGAACGTCTAAATGTGTTCGGTCTGTCACCCACGTTTCACAAGAGAAGAGCAGACAAGTTAGAACACATGCGTTGCAAACAGAGATTTTTGCGCTCTTTCTAAATCCACGCTGGGACCACATTCGGTCCTCCAAAGCAGCAAATGCATCTATTGCTCTCCTCACACGGCTAGATATTTCATCATCGAGAGAGCAGTGTCTGTTGATAGTACTTTCAAGATACGTGAACTTATCCACGACTTACAGTTTATGACCATCAACATATATTGATGGTTCGGTGTAAGGCATGCCGGGGGCTGGTTGAAACATGACCACTGTCTAGTCATGGCTGATGGTAAGGCCAAAGGCCTTACAGGAACGCGAGAGACTGTCAATAAGAATCTACATTTCCTGTTCACTATTAGAGACAAGGCCACAGTCGTCAGTGTATAGAAGATCACGGATTAGAGCTTGGAAAGTTTTCGTCTTAGCGGCAAAGCGGCGGGTGTTAAAGAGTTTGCCAGATGTTCGATATCGAATATGCCATGCGGACAGTCTTCAAAAGCACAGAGAAAAACAATAGAGAAGAAGATGGAGAATAGGGTGGAAGCTACAAGATCGCCTTGTTTTACACCAGTCCTTACTTTGAAAGGTTCAGAAAGTAGACCACCGATGTTGACAGACACTTCCATTTCGTCATGAAATGACTGAAGAATGTCCAAGAAGTGGCTAGGGCAGCCCAGGCGTCTCAGAATTTCCCATAATGTATCTCTGTTGACGGTATCAAAGTTCTTTGTTAGATCTTTGTTAGATCTAGACCACCAGTCGTCTTCCATTTCTCGCAATCTTCGCTGATCTTTAGCTTTTGCACCTTTGAATTGCTGGTTCAAATGCTGTTGCTATGCCACTGGTAGATCTTTCTGCAGCATACGTTCCTGGATCTTGTTCTTATCAGCCAGGATTTCTCTTATTACCTGATTATTGTCATCAAACCAGTCTCGACTCTTAGCTGAGACTAGGCCGACATTGTCTTTTGCCGCAGCGTAGATTTGATCACGAGCTTCCTCCCATGAAGAGGAGTGAACTGTGCTGATACTCGATTGTTAAGAGTGCATCATGCAGTTTGGCAACATCCAGATGTTTTGGGAGCTTCACAGTGGTTCGGTTCCTAGCAGGAGGTTTTATGACCAAACGCATCTTGGATCTTAGAAGTGCATTGTCCGTCCAGCAGTCTGCAGATCGTAAAGAACTTACGTTGCATACATCCTGTATGTCACGTTGGCAAGCTATGACGTAGTCGAGCAGATGCCATTGTCGAGATCTTGGATGCATCCAAGTTGTCACATGGTCACCTTTATGTTGCTCGCAATGTGAAGCTGAAACTCAGTGCACACTTCTAGAAGGAGCATTCATTTTCCCGGTCCCATATCTCCCAAGGCAACTCCACGTCTCCCAATCACAACCAACCCTAGCATTGAAATCCCCTAACAAGATAATTTTATCAGTTCACGGAACAGAATTAAGAAGGTCACGAACCACCTCATAGAAGGAGTTCTTCTCAACTTCTTCTGACACGAGTGTAGGAGCGTAAGCACTGATGATTGTGGCGTAGCGGCCTCCAGTGAGATGTAACCGGAGAGTCATAAGTCTATCGATTACACCAAGAAGTAACTCACCCAGGCGAGATACCAAGGTCGAGCGGATCGCAAAACCTATACCAGTCTCTCTACGTTTACCAACTTTCCGACCCTTCCAGAAGAACGTATAACCTCCACCCTGTTCTTCAAGTCGGCCATTGTCAGGAAGACGGGTCTCAGAAAGTGCAGCGATATCTGAACACCATAGCGATCAAGTTCTCTAGCGAGCAATGCTGTACGCCGAGCAGGAGATGAGCCAGCCTGACTATCAATGAGTGTTTTTACATTTCAGCAAGAGATGATAAGTTTTGTTTTGGTTTTCTTGTTATCTATACGATGTCGAGCGCATGAAAGGACCTCCACCAGCCGCGCTAAACTGACCAGACTTGATGATGAGACAAGCAATGTTTCAATCACCTTTTCTAGACCCTTCCAGATATCTTGTGAGCAGTGCTATCCCTATAAAGGGCTGTGCAGACACCTTTGGAGCAACCGAGTGCGACCTCTGCCTCACTAGATGAGCAAACGACTTTATATCTACCAAAGGAGGCCAGTGTGCAGGTTAGCAGCTTCGTACTTCCAGCCCGTCAGACCTGTACGCGTCGCCGTATCGCCATCGCCACTGGACAACAAAAACCAAGGCAACGATAGATGTTTCATGTCAGCAATGCCCGTGCTGGGATTATAGTCACGTACAGCTTGCACAGCACTGCAGTAACTCACATTGAGAAAGCTAAGAGACCCAGAGACAAGCAGATGCGAGATGTCTGGATTAGCACCGAAAGCGGGTGTTACATCAGAGTTTTCCCTCTCCTAGATTGCTACCTAAAGGCGGAGGCGGCCAACACTCCCGGTGGTCTTACCGCGCGCCTGAGCACCAACCCAGGTATTTCTATGTTCCCGCGCAAAATTGTTGTAATCCTAGCTAGGGTGGCTTTGGGGTTACTGAAACTTGCCAAAGGTGTCACCCCAGACTCTGGTGGGCGGGTGCGTCCATTTCCCCATGGTAGGCTGAGGCACCAACCTGTCCTACCCCAGTGCCTCATACATACATACATACATACATTCATACATACATACGTTCGTACGTACATACATACATACATACGTACGTACGTACATACATATATACAGACAGACAGACATACTTTATTGCACTCCCCGAGGGGCTTTCAGTGTAATTTACCAGTCTTCTTAAATTTTAGTTTATCCAACTATTTACATACATTTAACACGTATAAGTATATAAAATATCTGTTGTGACTAGGTAAAAAAAATATTATGAAAATGTATAATAATATAGAATATAAAATAAATCTATTTATAGAGCCATTTGTTTAAAAGTATTCTCTTTACAGAGTTTTTAAACACGTTAACAGATTTCATTTCTGTTAGTTCCTTTGGAAGTGCGTTCCACAGTTTTGAGGCTCGAGTTGGAGTGCCGCCGTCCGTGCAAATGGCACGTGGATCATGTATCCGTTCCGTGTCACCCGTTTTGTGACCTTAATAATAACGCTACTACTACCACTATTACTACTACTACTACTACTACTACTACTAATAATAATAATAATAATAATAGTGGCTTATTATCAGGGTAACCACTAAAAAGGCTCTTCACCTGATAAAACCACAGGCTAAATTTAACACCAATTAAAAGTCTAATAAATTATTGTACTAATTTCTAAATACTAAATGCTAAAATACATTAAAAAAGAAAAAGAAAAACTAAAGCGATTTAATAGCGCGCGCTTTAAACAGGTCTTTACACAGTGTGCAGAACTGTTTGTAATCTGAACAGTTTCTTATTCTGGCAGGCAATGAATTAAAAAGTTTTGCAGCTGAATACTGAAACGTATTTGTAATTAAAGAAGTAACTAGCCTAAGAGCTATAGTAGGTCGAAGATTTCTAACAGGCTTTACAATTTGCAGTTGTAAGTAGGCAGGCCAGTTATCAGTACGCAGAGCTTTAAAAACACATCTAAGCAGAGAGTAGTCTTTGAGTCCATGTAGGGGTAGCCAGCCCAGATTTAAGATATCAGTTTTATTGTTTACATAGCACTGATCCCAGAACGAAGCTGGCTGCAGCAAACTGGAGGCGTTGTAGAAGCTTGAGGAGGAAGTCGGGCAAAGGGTAGAAAACAGTATCACAGTAGTTAAGTTTGGAAAGAACTAATGACTCTGCTAAGTGTTTCCTGAGTTTGAAGTCAGTAAAGTTCTTAATTTTCTTGAGTATCCTAACAGTACAATAGCAGCTTTTACAAACAGCATTGACGTGCTCGTCCCATTTAAGGTTCTCGTGAAAATGTACGCCTAGCAGTTTACTTGCATTTACGTAACCAAATGTCTTATTCGAAATGGCGACAGTGGGACGATGCTTGTTTAATTAATGGACTCTAGACATTTGGCGCGTGGACATCAGCATGATCTTCGTCATGATAGCGTTGAGGACAAGGTAGGACTCACTCGACCAACAGATCATGATATTGAGTGAGGAATTTAGCTCTTCCGCAGATTTGTGGAGTTCAGCAAGACGGCAGCTTGAGTATATTGTCGTATCATCAGCGTATTGGAAGGCTAGTTACTGAAGGTGGTAGATGATCTTGTAAATCATATATATATAAATTGAATAACAATGGCCCCAGTATGGATCCTTGAGGCACACCAAAACACACGGTCGCTGGCTCCGATACTCTATTTGAACAAAGTGTGATCGTTCACTTAGGTAGCTAGTAAGTCACCGTAGAAAAGTCTTCGAGAAACCAAGAGATGATAGTTTTGCTATAAGGGTCTTGTAATGCACCGTGTCGAGACTCCCTGCCTAGAGAGCTTACTTAGCAGGGTCTCGTGATGGATGCTATCGAAGGTTTTGCTTAGGTCTAACAGGAGCACCGCAGTGACTTGCTTTTGATCTATGGCTTTGAATAATTCAAATGCAAAGAATATGTCAAGTGTTTCTGTGGAATAGTATTTTTCTGTTTCGGCTTTGGCGGTCTGAAAGTTTATGATGAGAGTTAAGGTAACCTAGGATTTGCTTGTAAACTTTTCGCTCTGCTACTTTCGACAAGGCTGGTGGGAGGGATATGGGCCGATTATTTCGTGCTATCTCATGGTCACCTTCCTTCGGATGTGGGATTATTTCGGCTATTATTCAGGATCTGGGAAACTCTCTTGTTCTTAGAGACTCTTTGATGATACTTGTTATGGTTTCACGGATATGTGGTAAGCAGTCTTTGATCACCTTCATACTTACTTTGTCGTAGCCAGGAGATTTATTTGATGGCATGTCTACGATAGCATTCTTAACTTCAGTGGTTGAAATTGGTTGTAGGAAGAACAAAGGAGGTGCATCATTTGTAGTAGTATGTGAGCTATCTTGGGTCTCAATAGATGGTAAAATAAATTCGCGTGCAAGTTCCTGTGCTTTTTCTGAAGCATTGTCACCAACTGTGGTAAAGTCCGCGTTAAATTCGTCTGCTTTTTCAGCGGAATCGCGCGAGTAGGGCAAGCGCGAGACTCCACAGGGACTGAAGCAACAACGGATGGTCTTCCAGATCGACGCACTGTTTTGTTTGTTTTCCCCAATCTGATTTCTATCATACTGAGAAACTAGTTTTGAAAAAAACTGTTTTTCTGCGTGGGCGAGTGGACTGAAAATGTTTCGTTGATCAACAA
>JANSTQ010146604.1:0-12214 GCA_026167885.1 Bergia puertoricense
TCTATCTATCTATCTATCTATCTATCTATCTACCTACCTACCTACCTACCTACCTATCTATCTATCTATCTATCTATTTATCTATCTGTCTCTGTCTATTTATCTATCTATCAATCTATCTGTCTGTCTCTCTCTCCCTCTCTGTCTCTCTGTCTGTCTATCAAAACAAAACGTGAGATTTTAGTGTCCCCGACGTTGGTCTTCAAGTAGCTGGTTAAAGGAACAATGCAACTGGTGCTCCATGAGACCCTTTCCAACGATAATACGCTACATGATATTTATCATTAATTAATCTCCAGTGCCGAGCTGGAAGATCACTCATCTCAACATGATTGGCAATCTTTCAGCGATCTTTGGGACAATTTCAAAGCCCATAGTCGACCATCAGACCGACACTGCCAACTCTTAAGTCAGAAAATCCTATTTCAACACCAAGTTAGTGTTTGTACCTGAATCTTCTGCTTTCGAAATGGAATTTTGTTTTTATAGTTAGATTTTTTATCCAATGCTCAATTTAGGAATCGTTTACTTGTTTACACAACTTTTTTCTATAAATGGTCAATTACCACACGCAATATCAAAATTTAAAAGTAAAAATTAAAAAAACGAGCGTGATTACATTGCCGGTTGACTATGGGCTCCTTCTATTCTTCTTAAGGAACCTCTTTGTACATTACCTATTAAAACAAGTATGGAAAATTGGGCAACTTTCATTACTTTATTATTCTTACTAATTTATTGCATAAAGTTACATCCTAGAAGCACTTTCTCCCCGTTATATACGGTTTAACTGTTTTAACTTCAAATGTTATAAAATTATTTAAGTTTTCTCAATACCTTTTCCACTTTTGATATATGTTTATTAATAATTGCATTGTAAAGCATAATGTGTTGATGTATGATGACAACTAATAAAATTATTTACAGATTGTTTACACGTTATTTACAAATATGGAACCGCGTTTCTCCAGAATAAAACTTGTTGGCATACGATAATTGGGTATCATTGTTCTCGACGTTATGATATTTTATCAAAACCTCACCTACTTACTTACAATTATCTAAAATGTCAATTAATACCAAACCTTTCTTGGTGAATTGCAAAAGATACTGCTATTAGAACAAAGATAAACAGCCTTAAAATATTGAGTATAACTTTTCTCGCTTGTCTATATGAATTTACGAAGAATCCCCCCAACACTTCAGAATCTAGTCCCCAGGTTCAATCGCTCGATCCAGCTTTCTACCTTTCATCACGGTCAATTCAAGCCGTGCAAAGAAGGAACAAAATCAAGTCAATTGTTATTCAATGTCATTGTTGTTGTCGTCTTTGTAGTTTTTGTCATACTGATCCGCTGTTGGCTCTTTCATCAACACTTCAAGCATTTTATCGCCCAACCACGTGGGCATCCATGCGACGCAATTCAGCGGGAAACTACTGACGTGGTAGCGCATCCTGGGCACCTGCGACGCAAGAGCGTCCACGACCGCGTCGACAACTTGGCTGGTTTTGGGGTTACAACTTTCGTCTGATGAAAACACACGTAGGAAAGCTTCATCTGTGGAGATAAAAGTGTGGAGGGAACTTGATGAGCTTTAATTTTACTGTGAGTGGCCAGTTGACATAAACAGTGGAACCCAAAAAAACTGAACAGTTTCCTCGAGTGTCTCCTTTCGAATGTGAAAAATGAAAGCAAGCATAGTAATCACAAGTATAGAGAGAGAAGGAGACAGACACGTACAAACAGATGAGGAAACAGACCCATCGGAAAATAGACAGACAGACAGTCAGTCACCCAAAGACAGACAAACAGAAAGACAAACAGTCACGGACAGACAAACAGACAGTTGAGCGACAGATAAACAGTAAAACAATCAGAAAGTAGACAGACAGACAGACTAACAAACAAACAAACAGACAGACAGACAGACAGGTAGGTAGGTGGGTAGCTAGGTAGATAGGTAGGTGGGTAGATAGATAAGTAGGGCCACATGCAGACAAACACACAGAGAAAAGATTGACAGATAGACAGCTGACAGAGAGATAGAGCATAGACAGGCAGACAGAGTAACAGACAGACAGACAGACGTCTAGGTAGACAGTAAGATGGGCAGACAGACATAGTAACGGCGATATATACATGTGCGAAATAGCGAACAAAGAGAAATTATGTATAACCTAAAATAAAAAAGAAATTGGAATTGAAACAAAGTAGTTTAAATTTAATGAATCTACATTAAAAACTGAAAGTTTGAGTTACTTACTGTCGCAAAAAAATTTCTCCCCGTAGTCTTGGGCCACTTCAGGGGTCAAACTATCCCAAACTTTGCGGTGTCTTTCTATGAACAGTTCCGTATTATAGATCGGAGTTCGGAAAGCACCTGGAGCAATAATGCTGACCAGCACTCCCCACGGGCGCATTTCTCGCCGTAATGCATCAGAGAACCCTTCAACGCCGTATTTGGTAACACAGTAGGCGGCCAAATTCAGCACCGACATGCTTCCTTTGAAATTAATAATTGAGTATAAGTCACTTTGATGGTGACATAACACAATAGAGCTGCAAGCGGGCCACTTGAGTTGAGCATATGGTAGACTGAGTGAAGTGAAAAGTTTGATAGTTTCTGAACTAATAGATGCGATAAAGGCTTCAAATGTTAGTAAGTTATTTGGACAGAGAGTGTAGATATTTAGTAGCGGTTCTTCGTTCCATTTTCAAAATTTATAGAAACAAACTCTCCTTTCTTAAGTCAGCTCAGCATGAGATGTGTTTTTAGCATGTTCTTAAAGTTTTGCATTTTTCAGTGTGAACGTTCTTATGAAGATTTTTTTATTAAAAAAATAGAGTGCAACTGCTATTTTTGAAAACAAAAAGATATCATTTGTAAGTAGAAAGGAGGCAGCTTTTAAGTATGAAAAAACCAGATATATTATTACAAGTTTAGTATACAATTATAAAACAAATTTAAACTCATTTGAGAAACCAAACTGAGAAATTTTATTTTATTTCAATTTATTTGAGAAATCCCACCGAGGTGGCCTGAGGCGAGCTGTGCCTACCTGCTACGCTTGAGAAGTTCACCACGCGTCCTTTAGCCTTCCTAAGTAGCGGGAGGAAAGTTTTGGTCACACCAATCATCCCCCAAAGATTCACATCTGCAACGCGCTTGAAGTCGTCCATGTGCAGCCACTCGAGAGGGCTCAGTGAAGTAATTCCTGCGTTGTTGACCAAGCCCCACAATCCTTTGCGAGCAAAGATTTAAGAGCATTTGTTTTTTATTTCGCAAACAAGAGGGTTCGTTTTTATTAGCTAGTTTCACATCCAATAGACATGGTCAATTCAGATGCTCGAGTATATTCAAAAAAACTAAGAACACTAATGGAAAGAGCGTGTTGAAATTAGCAAAAGTACCAAATTTTAGCTTGCAATCCTAGATGGAAGTGAAGTTAGTGCAGAGTAAAAGTCATTTGTGTGGCAATATGTACTGGAGTGTAAGAAAGCGCGCAATAGTTCGTATTGCCATAAAGATGTTGTTGTTGCTGTTGTTGTTGTTGTCGTTGTCGCTGTCGTTGTTGTTGTTATTGTTGTTGTTGTTGTTCTAGATCAGGGGTTGGTGCTCCCAGTCGCAGGGGATCTCACACGTGTTGCAACTGATCAAGTTCATTATTTCTTGCGTCGTAAGTTTAGTGTCTTTTCACGTCTTGTCACCAGCGCAGCCTCGTGACCGAACTTGATGTCTCTTTCATCCATTCCCTGCAGTGATCACCAGGCCTTCCTGGGGTTCTCGTACCGATTTAGCCTTTCCTTTGGTCTGTTAACAACGTCTCCTCGGCAATATTTAATTCCACCGAAATAAAAAATGTGAACAAAAAGTTTAGTTTTTATTTTGCAATAATTAGATAGCACTTCAAACTTCATTCTCTTTCTAATTTTAACTTTCTTTTTCAAAAAGTGCTCAGTGCTAAGTTTACGATTATTTCTGTGTTTATTTGTTTGTTTTAAGTTAGGTTTCCACGTAAGAATGTAAGAACGTAACGTTTTCGCAGCCAAGCTCCTTCTTCAGCGTGTTTACGATTGCACTTTAGTTTCAGAATTTAAAAAAACAACATCGAAACTTTAAGTACCCCCTTTAAAGGTTGGCGGCATATTAGTTTACACTTTACTGATACTTTAGGGGGGGATGAATAGAGTTGGCTATGAACTTATTAGATAGTATGAGGGCTTTTATAACTGACATGGAGACTAAATCAACAAAATATGTTAATCGAATTATGAAGACCTGAACATAAAATTTATAGAGCACACGCTCTGCTTCGGGTTCAAAATTTGTTGCCGGAATTCTTATCTCTTTAAAAAAACCCAGGAAAACCAGGGCTTCACGACTTTTGTGTTTATATTTTGAAGAAAATAAACGAAACTCCTTTGCGTTGCCTGGTAACTGTCTTGCGAACGTGTTACCACAACTCGATGGATAACGTCATGCAGCTGTATTGAACGTTTTGGCCTATAAATGTATATTCATTAACAGACAGATTGAGTGGAGAGCACTTGAGTTTGTTTACTTGGTGTTTTTATTGCTGAGATCTGGAATTGATCGGTTTGCCATTAACTTTTAAAGTTAAACTTGAAGTCGCTCTTGGGATACTTTGTTTACATTCCAGTGTTCAAATGTATGTGAAAGGGAATAAGAAAAACGATAAAGAATTGAGGAATTCTTTTACTACATTCAACCCAAAAAATGTTTCACTCGGAACTCTATTAGCAAAATAAAAAAGTTGAAACAAAATTGAAAAGATCGTGTTGTTGTTATGCTGGAACAACAAAGATCAAACCTGACTTTGCGTCGATTTATATAAACAGCAAGATAAATTAGTGTTGCGGAGTTTCGTTTCGTGATATCTTTGACTGTGAGCCATTCACGACTGACTGCCAGCTATTATCTAAAGTTCTATTAAGGTCATTCAGTTTTAGAGTTCTTTTTTTCCTCAAGCTGCTTCTGCTTTTTTGTTTTACCCGGGGCGAAAAGTCCAAATGTAAACATTTAACACTATGCCTACCCACGTACGAGTGGGTTATTTGCACCATTGGGTCTATTTTCATGGAAAGAGAACACTTGAAAATTCTCACGACCTGAACGACGCGGCTATTGGGTTACGTATAAAACAATATTTATAATCCCTGGGACATGCACGTAGCTCTGTGCACGCGATGTTATCTCAAGAATGCAACCTATTACATACTTCATACGAAGACATAGAATCAATTTGTGGTGTGTACGGGTGTGTTTCATGTACACTGATACATATATACGTACATACACATCTTTATTACACTGCCAGAAGGGCTATTCGATGCAATTTACAAATATCCTAAATAAATTACAACAGATTTCCTAAGGCTAATAATATGAATATAATATACTAAAACGGTCTAAAAGTTCTCTTAAATAGTACGGAGGGCTACAAAAAATATAAAAACATTCTATTTTAAAAAAACCATAACACTGAAAAATCTATATAAACTATAAAAAAAATATTAAAAATTTTTGAAAGACTATTTTGCCAACCACTTTTTTTAAAGGAGTTCCTTTACAGAATTTTTAAACTCGTTCCGTGACTTCCTTAGGATTCGTGTTTCGAATGTCTTACTGTCTTGCATAATTCTAAGTAATAAACTTCAAGCTTGTGTCGAGTTTGTTCTGAATTTACATGAGTATATACAATTCAACAATCTATATATGCTTACACTAAAATCTGGCTGGAAAACCCAAATATTTTCTCGCCTTTTCAAACAAACTGTATATAATACCTATGTCAAATATGTAAATACAGTTTAGTTATATTCAGCAATTTCGGATTGAGACAGATTCAGATGTCTAAAATATCTGATTTGTATTTTGTGGAACTGCCGTAAACTGATTAAATAACTCAGTCCTTCCCCACTTTTCTTCATTCGCTGAATTAGTGGAAACGAAACGCAAAACTGGACGATACCAAAAGGGCTCAGTTTTGCTCATCAGTGCTAAAATCTTTGTTGAGAAGAAAACTAAGCTTAATACAAACTAAAATATCCCCAAACAGGCTTCGTTCAGATACCAATCTACGTTTTTCGACAGACAGATGATGCGAATATTCAGTTGTGGTTATTCATTCTGTTCATGATGTTACAGGCTGGAACACGAAGTAACACTTGGGTTATCTATAGCAGAAGTTTGAATCCTTAAATGAATAAATAGTATGAAGTACAACTTCCGACAAAAAGAGTCCAATGATTCTGCTGTGAAATACCTCCTTTAAGATCCTTTTAAAACTGATCAACCTTGACACACCTGGGTATAATGTCTGTATTGTAAGAGTATAGCTTGTCCTCGCATTGAACCTAAAATTTCGTTAGCGCAATTTCTTTATTCTTTTCGCCAAAGGGTTCCTTGTCATATCGTTTTTCCAACGACTAATAGAAATGTGGTAGAAATGTTGAGATGCCAGAATAAGGAAATGCGAAATAATCAGTGTTTTTTTTTCAACCTTCTTAATTTTTTATTGTTTCAGCTTTAAGACACTGACAGCCGGCTCCAAAGAAGAATAATTTTAATCTACAGCTGGGTTTCTGACATGTTCAAAATAAAGCTAACACAAGGTTTAAACTGAGTGAGTATCAAATGTAGTGCAATTCCCCCTCATAAAGTAAGCCCCATTTAGTTTCAAATTCGATACAATAGGGACAAAGTTAACTAAACTGTGATCGTTTTAAAATTATGAAAGGGAGGCAAAATTAGTTCAGATGTTTTTAGCATATTTTTACCCCAAAAAGTATAATTCTTTTGAAAACTAATTTGAAAGAAACATCGAATTTCTTCGGATTTATTGGAAAGGCAGAATTTTTGATGACACCATGTGTGCGTTGTCCAAAACCGTAATAGTTTATCTTCACAATGAACTAATCATATTCGGAAAAGAAAAGTGGTGTTGGCCTTGGGACATTAATACATAAAACATACTTATTATTATTAACCTCTTTCACGGACCATTTGAAACCGTTGGGGAGGAAATAAATGTAAAAAATTAGCACTATCGATCAAGACAAAACAAATCAAGTTTGTTGGCTGCGAAACGCTCAGGATATGTATTGGAAAACAAGGGGAGGAAAATCGTACTATTTTGTGTAATCTATAAAGTCTAAAAGTATTTTTGTTTCTTTTAAATCGAATTTTTCACATTTGAAATCATGCTCATTAACCCATATGAACTCAGTCTATATACTAACTTATTTAAGGTTGGGCAAACTGTCCGTACACAAAATGGCGCCAGAAATGTTTGGATCCAATATAGCAGACGGTATCTTTTATTCAAGTCACGTTCCGTCGGACACACTATTTCAAGATTGACACGCGATGTCACTTCAAAGAACGTGTGTCAGCGTTTATCCGGCACATTTCGAGCACACAGTGAACAACTATCTGCGTGTTACGATTTCATTAACCATATAATGAAAGGCACGCAATTGAGGAATCGAAAATAAGTGGCCGAATTGCCATTTCTCTTTGCGCCATAGACACAGGCTGCCAAACCCTGTCGTGTGACTGTACAGTTACAAGATTTTAAGTGTAGGCTTGATTGTGCATTGAGACAAACTTGTTGGGTGTTCATTTAAAACTTACTGCACGCCTACAGACTAAATAAAGCTACAGAGTGAGTTAATTTTAGGCCGTTACAGGTGTCCCTCGGGATGAGGTCAAATACAAGTGGTTGATAATATGCATAGCCACGTACGACTGGGTTAAATGGAGCAAGATTGTCAACAAATTCCTGTCTGGGTTTGTATACGTGTATTTTTAGCAAGTTCACATACTTCCTTATCTCTGATGAATGAACCGGAGGACTTTAAAACGCATCTTATTACTAGAGGGTCAATCCAGCTTTAAAGATATTTCCGAAATGTTTTTGAAAAATTGAAAAGATAAAGAACAAGGAAATTTTGACTCGTCTCAAGATAATTCAGTACATACCGTAATTATCTCATGTAAATGAATTACCTTAGCCAGGTCCACTTATTAGTACAAGAACTTTATAGCATTATAAACTGTAATAGGTATTTAAGTGAAGTTTGAAAACAAGTGCTGAACTAGCTATACAATTGCTTGTTAAAATTAATGCTTCTATTGGTTTTATTTGAGCTGTTCTGAAATAGCAACAAGGAAGGCCTTCTATTCGGTTGAATTATCAAATGAATGGACCCCATCGCTACCTACGATATAACTGCACCTGTGCACTTGGAATTTTAACTTTTAAATAGAAGTAGTGAGAAGTGGGGTTTAGTTAGCAGTGAAGACAGTTTTCATTTTCCAGCGAAGTGAATTTTAAAAAGTGAATAACAAATAAGACGTCAACCGATCATTTTGTGGCCATAGATGATTTTAAAAGTCACATTTAGTATCAGTGGCTCAAGATCAATGTCAGTATATCATAAAAAAGGAGCTAAACAGAATTGTCGGAAATGCAAAGGTTATTCTGTATTTCTATACTCACTATCCTCCTTTATGGTTCTGGCGTAATTTAAAACTTCATTAGGCTTTGCTAAAATCGGCCTTGAAACTTGCTAAAAACCAGGATGTACAAAATCATGCAAAAGAAAACTCAAAAGACTTACCATAACCTTTCGGTAGGTGGCTTTTGACAGTCGCGTAGGCGTCTTTGATATCGTTACTTTTTGTGACATCCATCTGAAATGCCACCAGTCGCTGGCTGCAACAACTTTTCAGGCTTTCTGCTCCTTCTTCTGTAAGGCAAGTAGCAAACACCCGAAATCCCATCTCATCCAGACGAATGGCGGTCTCTTTACCAAATCCCGAGTCACAACCAGTAATGAGCACGAATTTCTTGTGGAGGCTGTCTACCTTTCCCCTTGGTAATAGTTTGGACAGGGCCCATAGACAAAGGGACAGAACTGTGACAACGAAAACCACTTGGTGCAAGTAAAGCATGACCTGTATCAATATGAAAACCATTTTGTCCTCGCTGCACAGTCCTGTGGTTTTCACTTCACAGCTCTGTAGGGTGTAAAGAGATATGAACGTCTGATGCTCGACATCACCTTTATACTGTCTCCCAGATCAGACGTGTCGCATGGTCAAACGGTACGTGGTGCTATGTGCGAGATGCAGGCTGAGTGAACTACTGAACCATGAAAACCAAAAGCGTAATCACATAGTCTGTATAGCTGATAAATTAATTCAAGTACTCTAAAAATTGGAGCACGTTTATCGTAGAAAAATTGTTTTTCTTGGTAATACAGTGCGACCCAGCCCTTAGTCCCACGCACCTCCTACGTTCGGCACAAGCCACATGCCAAAATTTAAATTTGAAAATTTGAAATAACTTTCAATAATTCTATTACTTCACTCATTTAAGGGATACGTGATTATTAGATTGGAGTATACAAATACTCTTGACCTTGATTGCGCATGCTCTGAAACCAGAACCGAGCATGCAACTTGAGTAAAGTTTAAGTCAACAAGCAGAACAGTGCAACATGTTTTCGGGATGAATTGTTTTATACAGTGTTTTCTTTTATCAAGCAACCGCACGACTATCTAGACGTTTCTGATTCTTATAACTCAATTAAGGTAGATTAAGATATTTTGTGTCCAGAGATCTGTTCTTTCACACTTCATTAAACAATGCAACAAATTAGTGAGAAAGATTTACTTTCATTTAATTATCTAGTGTTTGGTAAAGCAGAAAACAGTTAGAAGAAACACATTCAAAACACAACTTTAAAGTCTTAGGGCGGACCAGGGGTGGTTCGGGACTTGCCTTCAAAAATGATACCATTAATATTGATAAGACCTGGTAATGCTTGCAGACTTGTTGAAAGCGAAAATAGACAACAAGCTTAAATCCACAACAGGCACAAAGAAATAGTGCCGAAACAAACTTTTGCATCGATGTTGTTGCCTTTTAATTTTATAACTGTTGTAGTCTACCAATCAAGCGGGAAACATGGTCGAACCACTGGAATGTGCCATATTTGCGTAATCTCGGCTGATAATAAGCCATAAAAACTCGTGAATATGGTTTTCGTTGGACAATAATTTTAGTGTTTTCAGCGAGAGCCTGACCCCAAATTCCCCTAGTATCTCGATCTTTCGACACTCTGCTCACATTGGGCCCTCTTCTTGCAAAATCCTGGATCCACACAAGCCGTCTACTAGCGTTTGTCCAACTATAACTTCCTCTCTGTTCTTCCATTGTTTAATGACTGGGTTTACTTCCTCCCACAGCTAGAAATAAAAACAAATACTCAGAACGGATAATTTTAGCTCTCAGTTTTAGTTGTATGACGCACAGTAGGGTGTACACTGTCTTCATTCTGCTTTACAATCACGGCATACGTTTAACATGCTTTCAGTCTTACCAGTTTTTTTTTAAAAAAATTAAAAGCATTCACCAGTTATAGTAAATCCCTATAGAAAAGGATAGTTATGCTATTTATTAATCTATCTCTAACATAAGTTTAAATGAAACAGATTTTTCGAGTTCTTCCAAACACACCTATAAAGTTTTTCACTATAATACCAGGCTAATCACAATATACGTGTTTGTACTAAATCAAGGGATAAAGTTAATTCAAAGACACTTTAATATAGACTGCATCTTAAAGCATGCATAGATTCTTTTGACTTTAATTCTAAATTAAGATTTCTATTGTGTCAGCATTTAGTAGTCTTCACGTCATACACTCAATTATTACGCATGTAGTCACGGTGTTTTTAAAAATAAGTGAATTGTGACTTAGGGTCACATTACCGCACAAATGGAAAACTTAAGTTGTTTGGAACTAAAATCTTGGTCGTCACGGCAATTAACATGATGTTGGCACTTAGCTACTCTAAGCTATGCGAACCAGGTACACTCGAGTTTAATGAGAGAGAGAGTGAGTGTGTGTGTGTGTGTGTGTGTGTGTCCAAAAAATTGTGCTCTCCTTCCCCCTCTTGAATCTGCCGAACAAAATTATAAACGCCCTCAGTTTAACTTGAGACCAAACCAACATATAAACTCTCCCCCTTCCCTCCAACACCAACCCAAGTGCAAGAGCATTCGGTCATTTCAGTTGACATATAAACTAAATTTCTAATACAAAATATATAAAGCCACCTTCCAGTATTTGCAGTGGTAGCCGTTGAGTGACAATTTACGTCATAAGAGTGGAATTTTACCCTGGGTTAAACACGCATTGGTAATTTACAAAATACCCGGTACTAGATACAAATTCTATCGTGACTCTACTTGCAACGTCGTCGCTAATAAACATCACCATTTAAAAAGAGATTGAGGGTTTCGCTCTTGCCATGATCTCGTAAACATTAATTCCCATGTATGGTTAGTTGGATCTTCTTCTTCCTCGGGTCTGCAGAAAGATTCCTCTACAAATGTCCTGTCAGTAAATATATTACCCTTTTGGCCGGATCCCTAGTGCAGAGAAATCCAAATGGGGTAACTTGTACAATAAACGTTTACATGTATCTCTCTTTTATCCCCGAAAACCTTGCATTTTTTGGCTCGGACAAGAAGCTACGTAAGGCTTTCCACGCTGAAGCATGCAGAGAATATACCATCCAGAAAACCTTAGATTAGACAAAGCCTACATAGCAGACGCTATTTTTCTTTCTGTGCGCAGGGAAAAATTCCTCTCTTCGCGAAGCGAGCGGGCGAAGCACGAGCGACGGAATGAGCTCATTTTTTACCTCGTCCCATTCTCCCATAACTACAATTAGCGCGGTCAAGTCACGTTCACAGCCTGGCTGGACGCCTGCTATGCAGGCTAGAATTTAGAAAGCCTGAAGTTGACAAAAACACCATCTACAGCTTCAGAGCCGGCCATATGCAAATAGAATGCTAACTCTGGATTTGCATACGAACAATATAAACCCAACATACTCCCGTGAATTTCTTCTCAATATTCGTTGTCGGCATCGCTGTTCTCCGGATATTACTGTACTTCATTCTTTAAAATCGCATGGTATCTTAAAGTATCGTGGGTGTAGAGGAGGGAGAAAGAGAAGGATTCCAGTTTTAATTTCCAACAGAAATAATAATTTATTAAGTCAACCGAGACGGCCAAATGCTAATAGAACACTAACTGTAATACCTATTGTCCACAAGACATCAACGGGCAATAAAAACAAAAATAATAGTGGACTTTTTCCTGTACCA
>JANSTQ010146625.1:0-12209 GCA_026167885.1 Bergia puertoricense
AAATTTCTGGATTTGCACCTGGAAGAGTACAGAAAAATATGTAACAGATACAGGTGCAGTAACAAGGTGTCCCCGATTAGTGTAACCACTTGTGGTATGCTAGAAGTGCAGACGCAGTAATAAAGTTGATGATGAAACTAGCAGTGATTATAGCTGGGGTTCCATTGTCTTGGGAAATGAAACATGAACTGACATTATACCAGATCCCTCAATTGTGCCAAGATGATCTTTTGTTAATCATTTAATTTAACAAAAGAAGCTAGATCTTTCACCAAGCCAGGTGTTTTAATAGTCAGTTCTTATCTCTGATTTGCATAGTGTTTAAAAGTGGATGAGAGTCTGACTCTCCTTTGGCAGGACTTTGATCTATCATGGGTTAGCCCCAAGCAGAAGCTGGTACTCATTTATACAGCTGAGTTACTGGAACTGTTATATTTCAGAAGGTATTCCATTATCCCACCAAAACCAAACAAGCTTTCAACAACTCTCAAAACCAATGTGACTTGCTTGATACCCAGAAAACTACTACATGTATGGTGTCAGCAACATGTGACAGATGCACTTGAACATGTGTACTTGTAAACTTGTAATTATTACACAACAGGAACAAGTTGATTAAAGTGCCTTGCTCAAGGATACAACAAATTGTTCTAGTGAGGTTTGTATGTAGAACTCACATTTTTTAACCACTTGACCACCGGGTCACTGACAGTCCACAGAGGTCCTTTTCTTTTGGACTACAAATTAAAGGAACTTCCTAAACACTATTAATATTATTTTATTATCCAAATTAACTATAAGTCTGTATACAGATAGTAGCTTATAACTTTGATTTTGTTTTGTAGGTTTTTCTGATGCTGCAATTAGAGCTGTCTTCAAATTGATTTTTCAAACAATACACCATTACAGGTATAATTTACTTGTTAGCATTACTGTAATGTAATTTTTCTTTTTTTGATTTACAGCATTTTGTGTGATTAAGATTTTTTGATATACATCTTGCAGGGACAATCAATCTCGCAAAGCAGTTGAGAATGTGGTAAAAGTACTGGCAGAGAAACATGGTGAATACCTGAGTTTAGTTTTAAGCTAATTCATCTTGAATAGCATTATCATCTACAATCTCAGACAAAAACCTTGGCAGGGGCTTCCTTTCCCCTTCCTTAATCCCCCAACCCAATGTTGTTTTGTAGGTGTGAAAAAACATGGACAGAAAAGCCAGTAGCATAGAATCAACACTGAAAGAGGGGATGTGGGGGAAGAGTTTTTGCCAAGGGTGTCCAAGGACTTTTGGCTGGGATTGTATTCTCAATATGTGCTAGGAATGTGAGTGGACCCTTTTCAAGCTTGTCACACTGTAGACCTACAAAAAGACTGAAAAAATACAGCCAAATTGAAACAAAGCTGAAACTATCATATTAAATTATGAGTATAAGGGTTGGCCGAGGTAATATCGTGTCTAAGTTTGGAAAGAAAAGGCAGTTTCAGAATTTAGAACACTTTTTCATATGCATCTGCAGTTGGTCACTGAAAGTCTATGCTGCACCACAACAGACATGATGTTGCACCATAAATTCAAAAGTCATTTATCCATGCATCGATGAAATATTTTTAAAACCTTTAAAGGTTAAAACACCACCTTTTAAAGTACTAAAATATGATGTTGATGTTTTGGAATTTGAGTAAATGCTGCTCTCACATGCTACATCTGTTAATGGTGAACTGTCCAGACTGAAATTAATAGAGGCTATCATATTTTTATTCTGTAACTTCCATGCTACATCTTTCTTAATTAATAATAGTTCCTCAATGCTCTTAATCGCTTCTTTTAGATTTTAAAACAAGTCAGACCATTAGTTCATGTCCACATGATTTGAACTGTACCAATTTTAATGTAATTTCACTGCTGATACGGCTGTAATAATTTTATTTAAAAATGGTGCACCATGCATGGTGAGCCACAAATACCCTGACATGACATTTTAATAGTGATGACAAAACATGATGTCACATTCTTGGCTTATCTCATTCAGACAATATCAGACAGAAACCTTGGACAGGGGCTTCCTTTTCCTCCAATGCCCCAAGCCAATGTCGTTTTGCAGGCATGAAAAAATATGGACAGAAAATCTGGCAACATCGAATCAAGACTGAAAGAGGGAGTGCAGGGAGGAGTTTTTGCCAAGGGTGTCCCAAGACTCTTTGCTGGGATTGTAGATCATGTATTTAGTGTAACCCAATTTAAGCCACAAGTGAAGAGCTCATTGCTAAAACACAATTTTAAACTACCCTTCACAAAACTGCCAAATTCTCCATTTTCATGCAATGCTACAATGTTTATTGGAGTCATACTAGTTACTGTATGTAGCCAAAACATTATTCTGAGAAATTTCTCAGTTTTTAAGTCAATACTTTCAACATATTTACTGGATTTTATTGCTTAATTCTTTTGTCTTGAGTGTTTTTTGTTTTGCTTCAGGTCTTAAAGCTGTCAAACAGTTTTGCATTGTGTTCTCGTCAGAAGTTGAAAAGTTCATAAAATGTACTGTACCCAGGTGAGATATTTAATTGGATTGTTCAAAAGAAACTCTGAGAATGTAACTATTTGTTCTAAATGCACTATTCGATTCTTAGTCTGAACAAAGCTGGACATGTTTAGACAGTTATGTGTTCAGACATTAGACACCTTTGGGCACCTCTAGACACCTTTGGACATGTCTAGACACCTCTGGACGACTGTAGACACCTCTACTGTAAATGGATATGTTGAGACAACTTTGGCTACCAGAGGTGTTTAGAGGTGTGTGGACACCTCTAGATACATCTAGACATCTGTGGACATGTCTGGTCACCTCAAGACTTGTTTAGACAACTGTGGACACCTCTGGATACATCTAGACACCTGTGGACATGTCTGGTCACCTCAAGACATGTTTGGACAACTGTGGACACCTCTGGATACATCTAGACACCTGTGGACATGTTTGGTCACCTCTAGACTTGTTTAGACAACTGTGGACACCTCTGGATACATCTAGACACCTGTGGATATGTCTGGTCACCTCAAGACTTGTTTAGATAACTGTGGACACCTCTGGATACATCTAGACACCTGTGGACATGTCTGGTCACCTCAAGACTTGTTTAGACAACTGTGGACACCTCTGGATACATCTAGACACCTGTGGATATATCTGGTCACCTCAAGACTTGTTTAGACAACTGTGGACACCTCTGGATACATCTAGACGCCTGTGGACATGTCTGGTCACCTCAAGACTTGTTTAGACAACTGTGGACACCTCTAGATACATCTAGATATTTGTGGACATGTTTGGTAACCTCAAGACATGTTTAGACAACTGTGGACACCTCTGGATACATCTAGACACCTGTGGACATGTTTGGTCACCTCTAGACTTGTTTAGACAACTGTGGACACCTCTGGATACATCTAGACACCTGTGGATATGTCTGGTCACCTCTAGACTTGTATAGACAACTGTGGACACCTCTAGATACATCTAGACACCTGTGGACATGTCTGGTCACCTCAAGACTTGTTTAGACAACTGTGGACACCTCTGGACTTATCTAGACAACTCTGGACATATTTAGACAATTTGTTTAAAGTCTTGTTTAAAAATAGTGGTTTGATTTTATGGTTCTCATCAACAAGTGGAACTGAACAGAGTTTATGATTTCAAAAACTATACAGTCAGATGTTTTTTTAATTAATTTTGCTGCTAAACTTTACATAAAATCATTTACATACTGACAACCTGGGTAGTGCTTTAGCCACATAATTTGCCTTTTCCAATTTCTTTTATTGCTTTAGGCCAGACCAATTTAATTTCTTGGTTCTCAGAATTAGCATTTCAGTTTTTACTAAAAACCAAGAAAGAGAGACTCTGTGACTGCCAGACTAATTGTGCTTTTTGTTCATGAAATTTTATAGAGAATCAGTGTCAGCTGTTGAATGGAAAAGTCTAACAAACCTCAAAATAATAAAGAGTCTTCCCTTATAATATGTTCAATCCTTTCCTTTCACTTGGGTGCTATTGACAAATCTTGTTCTATCTTTATCCTATCAGCACTGTAAATAGTGGCACTTGTCTGGTGCTACTGTGCTGGACCTGTATTCTGGTGCGTCATGTGTTCACCAAGGTGGAGCTGTGTGAAGGAGATGAGTGGCAAGACTTGATTCAGGCACAGAGCACTGCGGCATTTGGCACATTGTCAGCTGGCAGCACTGTGGTCTGTAGTGCTGCAAGAAAGAAGTTGAACAAAAGCTGGAGAGAGGTAAAACTCATTACTATGTAATCAGGGTGGGTTTAGGGGAAAGGCCAGGGGGGACAATGATTTTTCTATGGTTTTTGGTACTGGTCCCCCTTTCCAAATTTTGGGATCTATCCCTTGGCCTGGTAAATGTAGATCCAGGGGGTCGGTGCCCCTTCCCCACTTTGAGTTCACCATTTTCAAGACAAACTGACCTTTTTTAGAAAACTTTGCTTTTTAACTTAAATTTGTAAAATAGCCAAGACTGCACTTAAATTGTGAGAACTGTCATTGTCTCTAGACCCTCCCAGAAACTCACACCTCCAGCACTCAATTGGTTCCCTTCCCTTTCAAAGTTTTAGATCCACCCCTGCTATTGTATCTTTAGTAGTTCTTTAAACTGAAGGTTTAAAACATGTACTTGTTTAAGAGCTAGTCAATAAATTGCAGAATTAATTTGGTATGGGTACTGTCATTATAAATGTGAAGAAGTAGCCTTTAGTTAGATTCTGTGAAGTAATAACTATCAAATTGTAAAATATTTAGAGCACAATATTTTTACTCATTTGGCTTTCATTGGTTTGGACTCCAGAACAATCTAATCTGCTTCAAACTGAAAAAACAAATGTGGACCCCTTACCCCCACTCTTCCCCTCCAACAACATGTCCCATGATGTGGTGGTGGGGCAGTTTAGAAAGCTCCTGTTGAGTACTCAGTAAGGCTGTTAAGCTATACACTGAAGATGAGTCAGCACCAATAAAGAAATATGGCCAACATTAATTTTTTTTCCAAGATGCATTTGTTGTGTTTTTGAATTGTGCTTTCTAATGAAAATCTAGTTTGGATGGTTAATGTTTGGATAATATTTTGTACCACACTGTCTAGTACTGTTGGGAACTTGCCATTGAGGATTTTGTAGATCCATTGGAGCTCATTAAAGTCATTATTTGAGACAAGGTCCTTAAATTTAAAGAATTTGTGTGGCAGTAGTGTAAGGTGTGAACCTGGGGGGTACTCCCTAAATATAAGAGTGAGGGGGTGTTGCCAAGCCCTTGAGACCCTGACCTTGTTCCAGACCAAGAAAAGGTATTAATTTACAACCCTGTTCCAGGTAAGGCTGCAAAAATATGCCCTGTTCCAGACTAGAAACAAGAAAATTATACCCTGTTCCAAAATAGAAGCAATAAAAACATGCCCTGTTACAGACGAGATGCAAGAAAAATAATTATATCCTCTTTCAGATTAGAAGCAAGAAAAATATATCCTGAACATTCCAGACTAGAAGCAAGTAAAAATTTTCCTTGTTCTAGACAAGAAGCAAAAATATATCCTCTTCCACCTTAAGACAAAAAGCAGATGAAATCTGGACCAAAATTGACCAATTTATTTACCCTGTTCCAGACTAAGTTTGCCCAAAATCAATAAGAATGGCTAAAATGCATACCTTCCTCAGTGGCACATCCCCCAGGGCTCGACATTAAGCATTTTAGGTCACTGGCCCATCAGGCCAGTAAAATTTACTTATTTGCCCAGCATGAAAGCTCACCTGCTGATGTGAAAAGTTGTGGGTTTGTGCAGTCTTACTTGATGGTTTGACAGATGTTATAATTTGACGCTGTCTGGGATACGATTGCCCAAATGTTGACTAATGTTTTTATATCTCGATCATCAAATTTGACTTTACTTTCTCATTGACAGAACTTACAAAGTGACTTTTTAAAAGAGTTGCTACCTCCATTGGGCCATCAGTTTTTAAAATTTACTGGCCCATGCTGGCCTGAAGGGTAAGAAGTACCTTGGGACCATCAGGCCAGCACTAATGTCGAGCCCTGTCCCCATAAAGTCCGTATTGGGGAATACCCCCCTCCCAAAGCACTCTGTTATGACGTGTGTGACACGTCATAACAGAGTGCTTTGCATGTATCTTACAGATTCCAGGAATCACTTTGAAATATGGAGAGGCAATTAGTAGATTGGAACAATCTCATGTAAGTTGCAGTGGAACCAAAACTTCTCTATGTCTGTGTTTGTCAAGTTTTGTTCTACTTGTTAGATCCTAAACTTTAAAAAGTCTAACAAATGGTAACTTCTATCCTGGGGAAAAAATTAAATTGTTCCTGTTCAACAGTTAACAGCTCTTAAATTTGATTCTTGTGCTGAGAATGTTTTTGGTTAGACTATGACTAGACTAGATTAGATTAGATTGGATTATCACCACTAATAGACTAGGTATATAGACTAGGCAAAACATTGGTTAGATTAGCTTACAGTTATGTAGTTTTTTTTGGGGGGAGGGGTGTTTTATTTTATGACAATGATTGCAAGTGGATGGTATTAGGAATACTGGTCAGGGGTATTGGTTTCCACATAGTCATCTCAATTACCTGAAAGAGTGAAAGCACTCAATCATCAGCAAAACTTCCTGGGTTCAACAAAATGGAGTGCATTATGAGATAATAAGAATAAGAAATACAAACCTGGAAAGCATAGATTTGCTATAGATTTGTGTCTTTTTGACCATCTCATTGGTGGTTCCGTAAAAATCATGATCTTTTCTTATCGTTTGTGATTGTCCCAATCATCTGGATAGAACTCATGGCTATCCAAGTGACCATGATCATTCTGATTGTTTAAATCTGTTGCCAATTGTCCCTGTCATCCCAGCAGTGTTTTCATTTACTACTAATCTTCCTGATCACTTGAATGCAACTTAAATAAAATAATTAGGGCCTTTGGGATGACACAGAAGATTACATGGAAGCCAGGCTTAGGTTAGACTACATGTAAGTTAAGAATCTGTATCTGATAGATGAGGTTATATGGGTACCATAGTTTTAGTTAATGCAGATACAAAGGGTACAGTTGCCACTTACAGTACCAGCACAGCATACTTGGCTTTGAGTATACATTGCATCTCAGTTGCTTCCCTGGCATCCCGTCTGAGTAAAGATAAACATGTTCATTGTATTCATTCATGTGAAACTGACAGCAGTTTTTGTAATGAATTCTTTTCTCTAGTTTCACTTGAGTCTAATTGGTCTCCTTTTCACATACTGTGCAAAGAATAAGGAACCAGAAACTGTCCAAAAGTACAAGGTAATGTGTGTTGATAGAGTTCACTCTTTGGACGACATTAGAAGGCAGGACCTGGGTTTTTGTCAGTATCTCAGTACACAAGGGGTAGTACCCATCTACAATGCTATCAAATCAGACAGAAATACAATGTGTAATTTTACTGAAAGTGTTCTATTTTGTCCACCTACAATGGCATTTGCACCTTTCTATTTTAAAAATTTATCTGTGTTCACATCCTCACTCTTAACTTAAAAATAAGTTGTTGCTTCAAAAAGCAGTCATCTTATTGTTTGAGAGCTGATGACTAACATGTTTGGTACATTTCTTTTCTTTTAAGTTTTAGACACTACACTTTGTTCACAGAAAATTTCTGAGCTTTCAGCTATACTATATTAATAACCTTGTTCAAAGTGAACAAGTGGTGTTATTTTTACAGAAGTAACGGTATAAACATTTGCATTTTTAAAATTTTTATTTGATATTTGTTTGTAATAAATTTTTACCCATAGATTGTGTAGATTAAGTTGAAGCCAAAGTTTGTTTGTTTTTGTTAAAACAACATTGTTTTCTTTCTTGTTCCAGAAGCCATTTGTTAATCTCTACATGAAAACTGTCCTTGGAGGCAAAGTCAAGCCTGAAACTCGTATCTTGGTTAGTTAAACATAAAGAACTTTGTATGAAAAGTTAAGTTCTCCCTCCGGTTAACTTGTCTTCATATTCAGCAATCCCTCTACAAGAGGATTGCATGCTGGTTGTAGGTACATGGCACAACACCAGAATTACCCTACTGTTTTTGAGAAGTGTACGGGTTCTTTTAAAGTCCCCCAATAGAACATCAAGATACTAGACCATCAACAGATGGTACGGCAACAGAAGGTTGCACAAAGTTCAACCCTCAACCAGGCTAGTCTGGCACGCAAAGATAATAGGAGTATTTTAGGGGGAATTGAAAACTTGATGAAAAGTCCTTTCCAACATTTTTGCACTAGGATTTGTGGAGAGAACATGTTATTGTTTCTAAATCATGTTTGATCTACTGCAGGAAGCAAGCAGTTCTCTGGTATGCCATCTTACCCATGAAGACTTCAGTCAAACCTTGATGCCAGCCGTACAGAAAGCACTGCTAAGAAGTCCTGAAAATGTTCTTGAATGTACGTGTTTTTGTAGTAATGTTTTGCTGTCATTGAATTTTGATGTATTTCTGGGATATCCTGTAAAACATAAAACTGCCTAATAAGTGATCAGTGTCCTTAATAAGTAATACTTCAAAATGTTGAAATTTATCAGGTTTTAAAAGAAGTATTTGGAAAGATATTAAAACGCCAACATAACCTGATGCACACAAAAACAAATACAAACACGAAAAATCTTTTTTCTTATTAAAATAATCTATATTTCTATTACCAACTGCTGCAAATTATGATTATAAAAATACATGTGCAAAACATAGCATGATCAACAAGATATACGATCAAATGAACTGCCATTCTTAAATAATTCATTGTGTATCTGAAATGAAAAGTTTTTAACCAATTAAATATTATTTAACTTTTGTAAAACTTTCAAAAAAGGCTGCTCGTTGTTTTTATAGGAATCAACCTGGAATAAATTCTCTTTTTTGATCCATAAAAACTGTCCTGAAGTGGAAATCGTTACCACACAGCAAGTTCCTAATCAGCAATTTTTGTTAACTGTTAATTTAGAAGCCTCAAAATTTTCGCACTACCTTAGCTCTTTAGGTTTTCTCAGTTTACTGCAACAGTGTTTCAAACATTGTTGAAGCTAACAGAAAAGAACCTGAAAGAGTTACAAGTACAGTTCAAAGCAAAGTAAAGATCTGAAGGTTGAAATTGTAGTTTTGTTTTGCACGTGAAGATTACCATAGCTGAGAAGAGTGACAACACTGAGTTGTTTGTTTTTGTCTCTAGATTCTTGGTTTTGTTACTTATCGAGTGTGGGAATATTGTAGCCTAAACCTAAATACTAATCTTTCTTTACCAAAACATTGTAGCTTGTGCGGAACTAATGTTTAGCTTATATTACAAATTAGCTTTCACCTCCAATCCGGTCAGAACATGGCATAAAGATTTCTTATGTCAGCGTAATAAAACTGCACAATTTAACTGGCAGTGAAGTTCAGTAGAGTTGAAAGTGCAAATCAGACTCGCTATTGTCATGCATTCTTACAAACTTATTGGCCAGTGGATGTGTTTCAATTACTCCAATTTATGCAACTGATGAGGTGGGACTAAGCACGTCCAGCATGACTGGTGGATGCCGTTTGGGTTTCAGGGTGTTGTACATGTTTTCCTCGTGAGAGATTCTTCTTGCATAGGAAAATAAGTGTGAGATCAGGCTATCTACAAATCTGAGTTAAACAGAAATGTTCTTCCGTTGTAGGTATAGCATACCTTGTTGCATCTGTTTCTATTGATCTTTCCAAATATGCCCTTGCAATATGCAAGAATGTTTCAGGTAGGTAGAGATCTTGATTTTTTTATGTGTTTTGTGGTTGTTTGTTCAGTAACTGTTCTCACTTGGCGGGTGGCCTCTCTTATTATGTTCTGTAATTACTCTAGGATTTGGTGGAGCCTAAACCAACTGCAGAACACATTTAAGTTATCCTACCGACGATCAGTTACTGATTTGTCCTTTATTTCAGAAGCACTATACTTGTCTGTACCGTTTTAATTTGTGGTTGTTGAAATAATAATTGACCATAACGAAAAAAGATGGCGACTGGTACATTTACCCATGACTCCTAGCATGTGAAAAACATGAAAACGCTCATAAAAACGTACAGAAAGGAGGATATAAAAACTTCAAACCTAGCATACACAATGTTGTTAGTCCATGGACACGTTTCCCAAGCAATGGTCTTCCACGTTCACCTATTCACTGAGTTAGGTTCGCAAGGCATTGTGGTCAAATGTACAGCCACCATCTTTTTCAGTATGGTGGATATTCAGTGGAAAGCTGTTAATACTGCTGGCTTATTTTACGAGTCAGTTTTATTTTTCGAGTCTTTAGACATTGCATTCCAAACTTTAAAAAACCTTTGGAAACTATCGAAAAAAAGTTAACGATTGACTTTTGCAAACTTTTGAAAACCACTGGAAGATCTTCAGAAATCTTTTGAAACCTTCATAAATCGTCAAAGGCGGTATCTAGAAAATGTTGACGATTTTCGAAAATCTTCGGAAGTGGTCAGAGATTTTCGAAAAACCTTTAAACGTTTTCAAAACGTTTGTGGAGGGACTGAATGATACACAGCATGAAAATATTCTTTAGTTTACATCTGTTGGAAACTGCCAAATCGGTTCCTATTTGCACTTTTTTTTATTTAAACAATGAAATGCTGTGTCGTATGATAAACAGCTATAGTAGATGATTTCCTTTTACTTCAGCAAATCTTCATGTAAAGGATGAAGGTTCTCGACAACAGGCAGCTGCCATAATCAAGAACCTTGCTCACCAGTGCAGTGACCCAGAAGCCATCGAGGAGCTTGTTAAACACTTAGTAGCTGTTCTGAATGGTAGGTCTTCAATTCTCCGCAATATGGGTTATGATCTACGTCCAGGTCTGGTTATTTACTGAAATGTTATTTCCTTACATGCAGATCTTCAGTTCTCTTTACCTGAGAGTTGAGAAAACTCAACACCTAAACTACGTTGTGTTTGTAACGGATCTTATTTTCTCTTTGGTAGACTGTACATCATCAGATGAACTCAAATTGTTGGTGAATGTTCCAGTGAAGACTACTTTTTTTACTTTCAGCTTAAAACAAAAGCTCATTTAGAGTTTCAAATTAAATTAGAGTTTTGAGACTCCACACAGTTGTAAGGGCACGACCAGCTTTCATCTCAAACCATACTAAGTCCTTGATCATAGTATATATTGCCATACTGTTGAACCTGGGTGATCTCCCAAATTTGAGTTTATCAAATTTTCACAGATTGGTGGCAAATTAATTGAAGTGATACCCATATATCTCTGTTACAGGTTGGGGCAAGCACTCAAAATTATGACTAATACCACTGCGACTGAAGCTCCTGCAGTATTTGTCTTCAGGTGTTTAGGAGCTGAAAGTGTATGACAGAATTTAGAAATACTTTTTTTCAGTACCCAACTGTGAGGTCTGTATTTTGACGACTGCAGTGTACGAACTGCCAACTAAAATATTTCTTCCGCTCACAAGTTGGCCACTTGGGAATGTTTTGAGATTTCGAACCCTATGGATGATGATGTCAGGATGTAAATGGTCTGTGTGAGTCTCCAGAGACTGAACCAGTTTGGGTCAGAGATGGGGATTAGGCACTGTCCAAGTCCACATCATGTCACAATATTCTCAAACTTTATTGACAATTGAAAATCTTTTAAAACTATTGAAAATTCCATGCAACAATTCGCTTTTGTTTTAAAAAGATCACGTGTTTGATTTTGTATTTTAGGTTCAGAAGGAAAATTAACAGTTTGGACTGACAGAGTTGGAGTGCTTGAAGGTAAAGTAATAAAGATTTTATTTAGAGAAGGCGACACATTTGCCCTTGTGACCTGCTGGTAAAAGTAGGAAAGTAATGTCTTTATATATTGAAAAAGGTACAGAGATTCAACTATGTATTTACTATGTTTCAGGAATTGGCAGCTTAGAATCAAACGCTGTAAGTGGTTCGTCTTCCATTCAACGACTGAGTGAACTGGTTATTAAAGAGTTAAAGCCGTATTTACAGCAAGAAGGTAAGTACTTGAAATGCCTTGAAGTATTCGAAAAAGTTCCACATGCTGGATATGAATCAATTGAGGTTTATGGATAAAGACCCCCCCACCCACCCCACCACTGAATTTAAACATTAA